>JAFFZR010028916.1:0-10283 GCA_018397195.1 Lethrus apterus | reverse complement strand
TTAGGTTCGAGCGCGAAACTAACAGGTTGAGTTAGGTTCGAGCGCGAACCTAACAGGTTGAGTTAGGTTCGCGTTCGAACCTGTTACGTTCCAGTTCGAACCTATTAGGTTCGCGTTCGAACCTAGCGGAGATCTGAACCGGAAGTAAAGTGAATTGGGACCTCCATAAGAAATAACCCGTCCAGAACGCCCATAGTATATTTACTACCATGCCCTAAAATGTTTGTTTTAGTGACTTACACTTTAACCGAAAATTGTCATTTTAGATTTTTTAAATTTCCCGCCGTCGTCATTTTAGATTTTAAATGTCCCGCCTGTCACTTTTTGATTATAATTTCCCGCCTTCCACTTACTGAGTTTAAATTTCCCGCCGCTGCCATTTTAGATTTTAAGTTTCCCGCCGCTGCCGCCATTTTAGATTTTAAATTTCCCGCCGGCCGCCGCCATTTTAGACTTCATATTTCAATATGATGTAAATGGACGTTCCGAGACAGTCGTTGCTCCGACAAACGACCCATTACAATCCATTAAAATGCCAAAAATTTTTAAGAATTTTAACTTGTTTATGCAAAAAAAAATAATTGCAAACCAAGATAACATTTTTCAATTTATTTCAGGTAGTGCTTCAGTGTGGTTGACGGTGTCGTTCACAATAGAACGTTACATAGTGGTTTGTCATCCAATTAAGGGAAAAGTCTTATGCACCGAAAGCAGAGCCAAGCACATCATAACCGCGGTTACCATTTTGTGTCTACTGACGACGTTATCGACGACTTTCGAATATCAACTATCGTTGAACGAACACTGCGACGTCTTAGCCAACGCCACTAACGACGGCTCGAACTTTTCAATTAAAGGAAATCCGTTAGAAGAAAACGCAACCAAGGCGAACGAAGAATTACTTCAAATTTCAAATGTTCCGAGCGAAAGACCGAAAGTTCACGAAAACGCGTCCGAAATGGGAGAAATCGCGCAAACGCCGAAATTAAACGACTGCTTCCATATGAACAACACGTGTTGTAAAATTAGTCACGAGGTGTTTACCGAAAGCACGAGCTTGAGCAACAACACGACGTACAAAGAAATAATGTATTGGTACTCTTCGATAAGTTTCGGTTTGCTACCGCTTATACTGATTGCCACGTTCAATTGTTTTTTGATCAGCGCTGTCTACAAGTCCCAAATACATAGAAAGAAAATGACAAATTCTCAGGTATTTGATCAGAAACTAATTCGATTAATAAATATTACTAAAAACTCATCTATTTTTTAATTATAAAAGAACGTGGATCAAGTTGGTCTTGGAATTAGTCGCCTCTTCGATACTAAATTACAAATGACATTTAAATGTCATTTAAATTAGAAACAACCGTTTACATCAAATATATAAAGTTGCTTTTTAAAATTACCGCTCTTCCAATATTAGTTTTGCTATCAGCCACGGCTGCGGAGCCAAAAACTACATGGTTCCAAGCAGCCAACCTAATGGATTGCTTTGTTAATGTCTATTACCAACATATCTCCATTTCGCATGTGGCGACTGTCAGAAGCTCGTGCATACGAAAATAAACTTTTCCTTCTTCAATTACAGTTACCGTTATGTGTCATGTGTAACAAACAAAATTGTGTTTTTTTTTTGGAAAGAGTAAAAGCTTGTTACTCTAGAAGTCCGCCTATACTTACCAACAACCAATAATTGAACCTATCCTATCCAGCGAGTCGACTCGAACCCGAGACCTCTATCAGATCAGGCAACGATCCAATCAATCAACCCACCGCGGACGACATCATTTCATATGTCAGTGGCGACACCTGTCGTCTATCACAGAAGCGCTATTAAAAGTATCGATAAAAGTGTGCAAATGTAATAAAACATACAATAGTAAAAAGAAAAGAGCGTGGAATATGACGGTAAAAAAGTACAACTAAGAAGAGTTGTAGGCAGGCGAAGAAATGGAGATATAAGGAAAAAAAAGATTTCGAACATCTAGTCACAAGAGGTAAATTAAAACTTCACCGAATAGAAGAGGAAGAACAAGAGACCGGTGAAAAGCTTGTCACTCTAGAAGTCCGGCAACTCTTGACCAACAATTGAACCTATCCAGACTCGAACCCGATTTGGCTTCGACGGGCTGTAAGAATCGGCCGGGTGGTGGTGTCTTTACCTTAATATTTTACTCCAAATTTTACCTGTAATTAACCTTTTGACGTGTACGACGCACCTTAAGCCTCTTCGCGTGGTCCGGCACCTCCCTTCGAAGGGGTGTGTGGGATTTTGGGATAGCGTTAGCCAAGGTTACGCGAGACTGAAAGTTGGTATCGCACTCACCTGTCCGTTCTTATAATTTTCTCCAAATCAAACCCAAAGCCGTCCGTATCAGTATTTCCAAGTTAAAATTTTTAAAGTTTAACTGCCACCATTAACTCGGAAGCCAATACGTCTGACCAAAACTCGATCCTCACCAAGAATTAATTCTTTCTAATGTCAATTCTCAATTTACCAATGAAGGTGTGGAATTATTCCAAAATAAAACAATAAACAATTCTATCTAACCTAATTTATTAATAAAATGAATTTAAACGATTGCAAATTATGTACACCTTCATATATATTAAAATATAACGAAATGATAATAATCAAAGTAGACAAATATTAATTTTAACAAGAATAATCTAAATATAATTTAACATGAAAAATAAGTATTTACATTTAACGTTCAGGATTTCTATTAAAAAATATTACTTGACATATTAATAGATAAAACTTTGAATTCAATAAATCTTTCGTTTACTATATAATTTCGCTTATAATTTTACAATTTTCAGCAATGTCTAAAATGAGAAGTTCCTTTTTGCAAGTAATTCACGTCTAAAATATCAAATTTAACAATTTTTTAGTTTATTAAATCCAACCCCTTTTTTATCGCATACTAAGGCTAATTTAACCCTTTCTTGTCACTTTACATTGTTCATCAATAAAATACATTTTCGATTTTCATATTTCAGTTTTCTCCCGCCTATCCTGACGTTATTAGCGAACGCGATAGAAACTATTTCTGTATTTACAATTTTATGTCAAGACTACACAGTTATCCTGGATCCTTTTTCCAGTTTATCCTGCTCAATAATCCTTATGAAGGTTTCGCGGGTTCACTCGCGAGAGAGAGCCTTGTTTACATAACGCAATGTCTTATTTATTCCTAAAGTCTCAATAACTCTATCCCGCGTTATTGTAATCGCATTAATATCCAGTTTATCAAACTTGTCTCACGTTTCACACGTGTTTACACCAAATTTTTAGACAATTCCGATTTGCAACTCGAATCAAACGTTATTAAATTTTAATAAATTGGATTCGCTTCTCGAATCGTAAAATTCGTTATTTTTAGTTAATGAATTTACGTATTTAAAATTTAGAAGAATCCACAGATGGCGGATGCTTACGGGGCAATCTCGACATCCCAAGGTATAAGAGGTTCAAATTATGTATTTGTTTAACAAAATATATAATAAAAGAAAGACTTAATGAATGAAAAATGAAGAAAAGGCGAAAAATTCCAAATCTAATCCAAAGTTTGCCACAAAATTCCAAACCGTTTTGCGTTTATTCTACGTTTTTATTTATTTATAAATTTATTGAAAATTATGTTTCAGGAAAGTGTAACCCAAAGACAAGAAAATCGCGTCACTTTGCTTTTAATCGGTATAATTATATTGTTCCTCATTTGTCAGACGCCGACAGCGTCGTTTTTGATTTACGATGCTCTGGTCGTGACGACGGATGAATACGCGAATAATATCAAAAGAGGTACATACATCTTCATATTTACATGCACAACCAACGCTTTTAATCTGTTAATGTTACACTACTTTGGTGTTTCGTTCTACAAAACTCGCCACTCATATCCATTCAATCCTTCTAACTTTTCTTCCACTGTTCGCACGTACAGTCATCACGATTTGATATATTTACGTTGACCGACAAGGCTCGAAGTACCATGTAAAAACGTGTTCTTATTAAGCATATTATTCAGATTCAGCCGCTTGTATAGCTTTTGCGCGTGTAGACGTTTTATTGACAGCAAAAAAAAAAATCGCACTTTCAGGGAATTTTTTAAACTTTTACCCATTTTCCTTGCTTTTTTTTTATTAATTTCCTCGAATACCTTTCTTCCAACATTTTCTCGCACGTAACCGACCGACATTTTTAAAGTTTTGTCAAGAACTCTTTCCCTCATCCTCAGGAACGATGAGACGAGATGAGGTGGACAGACTTGTGGTTTTTTTTTAATTTAGTTCTCCTTCCTCATCAGTAGGGATCGGGAGTTCGGGTTAATACTAAAAACTTCAAACCCAAACATTGACCTTGAGCTGTACCTTTGACCTTGAGCTATACTTTTAACATTGACCTTTGATCTTTGTTCTTAACCTTAACCTTTGACACCGTGATCGTCACTGCAATAAAACCTAGCCAACCAGTGACGTAGCGTCGATTTTTGCCACCCGGGGTGACCCCCCCCCTCTATTTTAGCAATTAAGAAAAAAATTATCTGTGATACTCTGTCACAATTTCAAATGGATTAAAAATAAAACGTCTTTTTTAGATTAAAATTTTATTCTGCGTGTTTTTTGCAACGCAAACTCTTTAATACATTCGTCAATGTTAATTTGCACCTCTTGTCAGCCATAATAGCTAGATTTGTTAATCTCACAGAGAAGCTTCTCTCACAACTGGCATTACTTATGGTGATTAGCCAGCTCGACCTCTCCCTGCCCCCCTCCCACACACATATGTGCCACCCGGGGCCTTGCCCCCCTCACGCTACGCCACTGTAGCCAACTTATGTCTTTGAACACACATCAACAGACAGCAGTACCAACAGACAAGTAGATGGACAGACAGATAGACAGAGAGACATACCGAACGAGAGACTGACAGAATGACAGGCATCTTTCGAACAGTTTCGCACAGCACTGAACAGCTTCTGAACGGGTCCTGTTCAATTTGAACGGGTCCTGTTAAACTAGAACAGCTAGGAACAGATTTGGAGCTTCGAATGTAATGATTAATGATTGTCGAAGCATGTACGCCCGCGAAATTGTTCAGAAGCTGTCTGGGCTGTTCCGACTCCTTCAGAGCTGTTCCGAGCTGTTCAAAGTTGTTCCTAGCTGTTTTTTTGAAAGATGTCATTATGTCAGTTACTCGATCGGTCCGTCTGTCTATCTACTTGTCCGTCTGTACTGCTGTATGTTGAATTGATGCGAGTTCAAAGACATAGGTAGTCTAGGATTCGTGGACGCGACGATCACGGGGTCAAAGGTTAAGGACAAAGGCCTATGGTTAAGGACAAAGGTCAAAGGTTAAAGAGAAAGGTTAAAATTGAAGGTATAGATCAAGGTTAAACATATAAGTCAAGGTTAAAGATATAAGTCAAGGTTAAAGGTATAAGTTAAGGTCAACTGTGAAAGGTTGGGTTGGCACCTTTTATTTTACAAATTCTTATGCATGCGCAGTGCCGGGAGGTGGAGGTGGTCCCCGAACTCGCGAATCCCTACTACTCATGGGCGTACCTAGCGAGGGGCAAGGGGCAAGGGGCAGCTGCCCCCCTAGAAACAAAAATGAAAAATAATTAAATGGTTATAAAGTGAAGGTTTCTTCAAATCCAAGAAAAATGGTATTAGTATAACACAATTACTCGTAGAATAAAACATTGCTATAATTATATATAATTTTCTTCAAATTTTGGTATCATTTTCGTTCTAAATTGTTACAACCTGAACGACCACTGCTTGCCCCCCCCCCCCTTCCCCCCCCCCCCCCCCAAGTGTTGATCCTGGGTATGCCCATGCTACTACTCTCATCATTGACACTGAAATTCATGTAGGGGTGATACAGTCCTGCTTCATCCATGTATCTGCATTAGATTTGTGGATAATAATAATAATAAAAAAAAATAATAGTAGTAATTTCTTTCCTCCCCATGTGTTTTTTATCCTTCTTTCAAAAACTTGTTATTTGTATACGTCATATTGTAATGATTTTATGATTAAAGTGAATTAGTGAAGAAAGTTATTGTTAAAATGTGTATTTTCAGCTTTGGGTAACATATTTAATTTCATGATAACGTTTAACGCATCGTGCAATTTTATCTTATATTGCGTTCTATCAGACAAGTACCGGAGAACGTTCAGATTTTTGTTTTGCGAACGAAGACTGAACAGATATGACACTGCGACAATATCGAGAAGCAGATTGTCGCAGAGATTCAATTCTAATTCGATCGGCTTTAAGCGCTCCAAGACGGAATATGGCCGAACTCCAAGAAACTTGGAGGTAACTATATATTTCTTTAATAAGAAAAAATATGTAAACACCTACAATCTGTGCGTAAGGGTGTAAAAGAAATGGATTTTTATGTATGGCTTTTACTGTTCTCCTAATCTTGAATCGGTAATTTTTACAAATACAATTTTATTACTAACAAGATCATGTTTTATTAACAGAATGATTACTAGTTTAGACAAATATTATTTTTGTTCATTTCTAAGTTTTCAATTTTTTAATTTATTTAAAAATCATGCAAACTTTCATTTTATTTTCTCATAAAATCTAAAAATTCAAGCATTTAAAACTTCCACAACGTGCATGTGACTGATCTGTATTTTAACCACAGTTTAATCATATATTTTTTTAAATTAGATCTTAATTGTGATTTTTTTTCTCCATAGGCACAGAGCTTAACGAGTATTCCACGAACAAAATCTTTATTAAATCGTCCAATGGGAAAAGCCAATTCTAATGACTTACTTGTTTGAAATATTTATTTTAATAATTTGTATGTAGTTTAAGTGCCTGTTGTAATTTATATGTACGTGTTGATTTTATCATAGTGTAAATAAAATTTAAATGTTTTCTATTGCGATTTTTACTATCCCATCACGTTTTTCATATGTTTATAGGGTGTTAAGTCCACGTAAAAAAAGTTAATCACCATCACCAAGTTTTTATCGCACAAAAACATTTTCACTTTCTCGGTCTTTTCAATTCATAACGTTTTAATGTACGAAGCGTCAAATAAGAGGTTAGAAAAATAGTAATTTTGTTAAGAACCGCGATTTGTACGGGTAGTTAAATTTTCGACGTGGACTTCCATAACACTCTGTATATACCGGCTGTACCCATTATCTGGGGTCGGCCTATTAAGCCTTACCTATTCATTTGATTAAAAAATGTTTCAAGTAAAAGTTGTTTGAAATCAAGTACTCTACACCGTGAAATTATTCTAAAATATATAGGGTGTTTAATTTTGCCTGTACGTTATACAAATTTGTTATTTTTAATGGAACACCCTGTATATTGTCGCATTGTCAGATTCTCCGTTAAAAAATAAGGAAAGTTCATACTACAGACCCTATAATAAAATTGAGCGGTTTTCGAGATATTCCACTTTTAAGAAAAAAAAATTAATTTAAGTAGAAAATTAATAACGTTTTTGTTAACGATTACTTTGTAACAATTTTTTGGCATAATTGTAACAATGCTTCAAGTTAAACAGCAACTACCAAAAAAACCCGTTATATTATACAGGTTGTTTCAAAATTGAAAAGGAATCGTTAAAAGGCTAAAACTCGTTTTTTTTTCAATGAAACACCCTGTATATTTTTATGCCATTTGATTAAGTTTTAAGTTCTTTTTCCATCGTTTTAACATTCCCAAAGCTAAAGTTAATGTTTTTCGAGTTATAGCTAATTCAGTATCCAAAACCTGTATTTCTTCTTCTTATTTAATTTGACAATAACTGTATATAGTAATGCAAGAGGCTGGTGTGAAGAAGATGAGGGTGGATTCATGTAAGAGATGTGGATAGATTTGAATGTAAAGTAAGGATATGTTGTATGGGGGAAGCAATCAAGGATGTGTTTAGACATGAAAATAAAGAATAACAAACGGAAGGAAAGGGGATCAGGTGGGGGAAGAACGGAATGTAAGCATCCGCCAACTGTGGATGCTTCTACATTTTAAATACGTAAATTCATTAACGAAAAATAAAGAATTTAATTTTTATTTTTATTAATTTTGATGAAAAAAAGGAAAATTTAAGAATTATTATTATTTTAATTATGTTGAAGCCAAATTTATTTGAATCAATTAGAATTATAGTCGTGTTATTGAAAATTTTCCATTAGGGAATTTCTACGAATTAAATCGTCTCGGTTTAATAATATTTTTTATAGTGGCCTACGTGAGGAATGTACTTTTGCTTACTCAGATAAGTCGTGTGGAGAAAAATCTATAACAAAAAAATTGAACCAACCAGAATTGAAAGGCTAGGCGTGGGTTTGACGTTACGAACCGAGCCGATAAATATGGGCAACTGAAGAAAATTTGCCAATTCCCCGTGGAGATCGTTCCGATTTCCTAATAGTTCAACGTGGCGCAACCACTTAAAAAAAAAAGAATTAATTCTTGTTAAGGATTGAGTTTTGATCAGACGTATTGGCTTCCGAGTTAATGGTGGCAGCTTAAAATTTAAAAATTTTAACTTGGAAATACTGATATGGACGGCTTTGGGTTTGGTTTGGAGAGTATTATAAGAACGGGGTGGTGAGTGTAACACCAACTTTCAGTCTAGCGTGACCTTGGCTAACTCTACCCCAAAATACCACAACAACCCTTCGAAGGGAGGTGCCGGGCCACGCAAAGAAGCGTAAAGTGCATCGCGCCGTCTAACGTCAATTAAAGGCAAAATTTAGTAAAATATTCTAAGTATAAAAGACACCACCACCCGCCCGATTCTTACAGGAACAAGTTAACAAGTTGTATGAGTGTGTAGATTTAACCTTAAGAGAGGTGGAGAGGATGATCAAAAAATTGGACTAGTTGGCGTAAGCAAGAATGACCGAGGTAGGGAGACAGATTGAGATTGATGAGGTATAGTGAGTGTCGAGTGAGTTGCAAATGCTGGTTAGGTTTAGATGCGAGATCTAGGAAAGAGGGAATATGTACTGGATGACAGGGAATGAACGAATGTGTAAATTATGCGCGAGAACAGAAAAAAAATAGGAGACTGGCAAGAGTATGGAAGCCTTCATCTAAGTGAGAAAAAGCTGGGTGGGATGAAGGAATGGCATAATGTTTAAATGAGTCGAGGGAGGGACGGGAAATATTGCGCAAGATTAGGGACAGGAAAAAAAATTGAGAGGTACATTTTTCGTTTTTTTTTTCCCTCGAAACGAAGTTGCATGTTTAATGGTTTCCCTGGGTCTCTTCTCGGTGTGACGGTAGTACTATAGTAGTGGATGTAGTCTTAGTTGTATTATAAAAATTTCAAAAAATGTGCTTTAAAAGTTGCAAATTTACTAGAACGTGAGAATTCTTTTTGTCACATATTTTTGTTTATAAATGAAATTAATTTTCATATTAGAAATTACGAGACAATCGCCATTTAATTACAATACAATGCATCGATGTTAATTTTGTCAATATTTAAATCCACGTGGTAATAAGGCTGATTAAAAAAAAAAAAAACATTCATAACGTACAAAGTAGACCAAATGTGTGCACGAATGGTGGTAGGGTTAATTAAGTTCATTTACCTACGCCACTGTGTAAGCGCACCGCTGCACGAGTAGAACAAAATGGTAAAAGCAAGCACATATAAATTTCGTTCTCTGTGAAGTTACTCAGTGAATGTTGCTCGAGATTTCCTGAACTACAGTTGTTCGAGAGTCGTTTCTTCTTCTCGAGAAGAGAGTGCAGAGACACCCACTTGCTCTTGTACCGGTGCGAAGACAGAGAGGTCTGCCTAGCGGTACATATTTTAATTACCTACATCGAATAGCTCGGCACCCTCAGAAGAAGTTTACATATCAACTAATTCAAAAATTGAAAATGGTGCTGTGCGATTAGTTCGTTTTTTTTTTTTTTTTTTTAATTTAATTAATTAATGTGATAGTGTAGTGTTATTATACGGTACCAAAGTTGGTAAGTAAATTTTTATTTATTTATATAAATAATTTGTTTATGTAAAAAAAATTACTGTTACTTCCGCAATGAAATTAAGAATGCGTGAGTCAAGTCGTCGTTGACACACATTCGCGCGTAAATTTCGTTAATTTAGCGCACGAATGAATTTAAATTAAATAAGCGTTCCTTCTTAGCGGTATTCCTTAACCAATTCAGGTTGATGTAGATAAGTTACATTTGCATAGCCCCCTATAAGCTTGTCCCGTTAGACGTTCGTTTACATTTTACAAAAGTGTTGATTTCCTATAATATATAT
>JAFFZR010028915.1:0-10286 GCA_018397195.1 Lethrus apterus | reverse complement strand
TTCTCTAGTGAACTTGTGTATATCTTTGTGTTTAAATTTTGAGTTTGCTATAGTCAGGTCGTTAGCTATGCATAAGTCTAACAATCTTTCCCCATTGTCATTTTTTAGTGTTTCCCCATATGGTCCCAAGTATCTTTCAAATCCTGTATTGTCGTTTCCAACTCTACCATTCATATCTCCCATTAGTATAATATTCCTTTCTGCAATGTCCAATTCTGTCTGTAACATTTCAAAGAATTCGTCTTTTTCCAATTTCTTTGCATTCTAATTTGGTCCATAAGCAATGATAAGCGTAGTGATGTTTGTGCTGTCCAGCTTTATCTCCACTGTTAGTAGTCTTTCGCTTATATATCTTTCTTTTTGTAACTTTTCTACTACGTTTGGTTTTACTACCAAGCCTACGCCTTCTGCTCCCCATTTATTTGTATCTACTTCTGACTGACTTTTCTTTTCTTTTCTTCTGCACTGAATTTATCTTTATGATCAATCTGAGGTAGTCACTTGTAATTAATTTCCACAACAATTCCGTAGATTCGGATTAGTTGTTGGTGTGAAATGAATCCTGATGCCCAGCACTCACTTTCGAGATATTTATTATTATTAATGTTTAATAACCCATTGTTGCATTATTTTCGTTCCGACACTGATCGTAGCTCCTATTTTTGCATATGTACCTATTATGCTTAAGAACGTGACTTTAGTGAACAAAACTAAACGTCACTGTCAAATATTGCGCAGTACAATATTTTCGAGAAAAAGAGCTTTGGTATTCATTGCAATTTAATGAAGTAAAATTTCGTGGAAAAATTTGACAGTGACATACATACAAAAAAATGGACAATTGAAAAAGAAAATCGACCTGTGCGAGCATTTTTTTCTTACTTGCCCAATGAAGATTTTATCGAATATGTTCCAACCTTTACGTTAATCCTGTATAACGCGTGTGTATAACTATGTTCCTATTGACATTAAAAGAGAACATTCACTAAATGTGTTTAAAAAGAAATTACGTCAACATTTGTTTCTTAAGCAGTAATGTAGTCATTTAAAATAGATGGTATGGTGGTAGTAATGGTATCAATTGGCCGTTTATTTGCGCCATACATTAATAGATTATTTGGAGTAATTAGTTTATGTACGTGCATATTTAGTTTAGTCTAAGTTAAGTAGTTTAGGCTAAGGTTGAGTGGTAGAACAGATGGTACTTATTATAGCAATATGAACTCCGCCTTTTTCTCCGTAACTTTGATTAATTCATAATATACGTATTTATGGCTAGGTGTAATATGAAGTTACTCAAAGAGAAATAAAGTCGATTATTATTATTATTATTATTTACCACTTATTAATTGAAATGTACTTTTATTTATTCGAGTTATGAAAATATTAGAAGGAGTTTAATTATTTTAAAATATACAACACACCTTAAATAATTAATTAGTTCGGATGTTTTTATTAAACCATTTTCTTTCCCATGAGAACTTTGTATTATTTATGCATGCATGTATCATGGATGTATGAGGCAAACAACGCTTCATATCTTACATGTCAATCTACATATGTATATCATCTTGTTTGTAAAGTAGAAAAAGAAGGAACTCTATCGAATATCCAATGTGTATGGCCGCCTCATCAGCACCCGAGAGAAACTCTTATCAGATTTTGTTCCGCAATGGTTATTCGCTTTTTGTGCTCGATACTTTGGGTCGTGGTTGTAGCAGAAATAGTAACGGGTATCATTTGTTGCGAATATTGATTACTCCCGCATCTGTTTTCGAGATTTAAATTTCTTTGCCATTTAATTAAATAAGTTCAATAAAATTTACAATCGACAGAAACTTTCTGATACAAAACTACAGTGACCGACATAAATTTTTTAATTATTAAAATATGGTAAAATTCGTTATGTCCACAAACCCAAAAATTCGTTACACATCACGTGACCACTAGTATGGCGGGTATATATACCAAAAAGATATTGAATAAGTTGCTTAGAATTCAATTCTGAGTGATAATTTTTGTAAACATATTTTTAAAAAAATTGAAAACCACAATTTTCTCAATTTTCCTAAATTAAATTACATATTCCTCTTTTTTGGGTTTTAGCAACTCAACAGAAGTAAATTCTCTGAATTTGGTTGATAATCAAACAATTTTGTCAATTCTTCCATAACTAACAGAGTTAAAGGTATAAATGGTATATAAAAGGTATAAATGTATAAACTTTTCGGTATGATAATTGCTGTTGCTGTAATTGCTGTATAAAGTAGTAATAAATAAATTTTAAATTGTCTGAATGCTTAACAAGCATCTGTATTCTTATTTGCTCCTCGCTATTGTTTATTCATTATTTCACTGTCCTTACTTATTTAGTAAAATTTATTTATTATTACTTTATACAGTCCTTTGCAACAGCAACTATCATACTGAGAACAAGTTTTTACCTTTAACTCTGTTAGTTATGCAAGAATTGACAAAACTGTTTGATTATCAACCAAATTCAGAGAGTTTACTTCTGTTGAGCTGCTAAACCCCAAAAAAAAACAAGTAAAAATGTAGTTTAATTAAAAAATTGACAAAATCATGGTTTTTAATTTTTGAAATATGTTTACAATAATTTGCCCTCAGAATTAAATTTTAAGCAACTTTTGTCAAAACGAATTTTTGGGTTTGTGGACATGCTGAACCCATCCACCATAACAAATTTTACCATATTTTAATAATTAAAAAATTCCCCATATGTTGCAATATTTATGCCGATCACTGTATAAATGAAAAAAATGTATCTTATAACAATAAAATGAAGAAAACTATCATAATAACACAGCTAACACTAAATCAAATGCTTTATTGTATGTACATAAAGGGGATTTTTTAAATTTATTTATTAAATTCGCGTTCATTATAAGTACCTAATTTTTTATTTAAAGAAATTTAAATGATAAAAATACACCCTGGCTTTACAAACTTACTAAATTCGATAAAGAGAGAGAGCTAATACGCATTTCTATAATAAGAAAGATATTAATGTATTCTAATTATTTGACCGATTATATCTTAATTATCCTTTCAACTTCAGTGGCAGAGAATGTGAAATTGCCTTCACGTGTGCAATAAGGGATTTAGTTCATTAAAATGTTCAATTCATTAAAGTAAATTAAGGTTGCTCGTAATGGACTCGTACATTTTAAATTTGTTTGGTTGTATTCTTATTAATTATTAATTATTTTGAATGATAAATCTTTGTTAGAAAGAGTTATGGTTAATCGTTTAATGCGATCAAAATCAATTTGTACACAGAAACATAAATTCTGGGAACATTCTAGGTACAATTTTAGATATCATAACAATGTAAAACACACTATATTTGCTGTACTATTTTGACAATTACATACATTTGAAACTTACAATTCCATAATTGTAAACCTAACACAATTAATGATTTGCATCGCTGAATTCCAATATTTATCAAAGTTAACGGTTTCATTAATGGGTATGAGTTTTCAGTAATAACCTGGAATTATAAAATAAACTGCTAGTAAATCACCGTTGTACTAACAACAAATAAATTAAACAATAATTAAACTAATAATAGGCATACTTTGAAATTCTCCTATAAAAAGTTATATCCTAATATTGACATTACAAGATATAGCAAAAATATGTATTATGTTACTTCAGTGATGTACAAAGAGTTTCTTTTTTATTATCGTGACATCATTTTATTTTTGAATTTGTGAAACATACAAATGTTTCAAGAACTTCTAGCGCTTAACTACGTTAACGATGACTTAAAAAGGCAGACGTTCGACAACCCGAGCTTTAGCAGATGTCGATCTGTTTTATTTCTCTACGGTTCGTGTAGTTTTGTTTCTAGTTCATCTTCTGTACAAATTTACAATTTAAAAGACAATTTACATTTAGCATCCTGCTTACATTCTATATTGTTTCACCGTGGCATTTTCGAATTTAAGGATGCATAATAATTCAAAGTATTATGTATCACGGCTGTCACTTATTATATGATATAGTTTTAGAATTTGTGAGGTAAATAATTTTGCTGCAAATATATTTTATAAAGTTCGCCTTTTGTAAAATATTCGCGTAGTAATTTTAAGGATGTTCAATTCTGCAGAGAGTGTGTCATAATTTATCGTTTCCACAAAGCGTTCACGATTATATCAGAAAAAGTTTGATAATATTTATAAAACGGGGGGCGGGGTGACTCGCAGCGATATCGGAGTAGCGCAGAGGCCACACATCATGACGAGTATCGATCCTGAGCCCGCTTTGTAACACTTACTGCCATCCCCCTACTCAACTGCCACCATTTTTCTCGCGCTTCTTTGTCCATTCCCATTTTAATCAAGTAGGGCAACTTGAGGACTCCTTAATGACCGTCAATAATTCCATGCGCACCAGAAGCAATTTGTTTTACAGATACCAACTTAATTTTACTTTTTTTAAATTTTCGAACGATTTGCGAACACTTCAACTGATGTCGTAAAAACTCTAGTGATGTCTAACGTCAAACGTAGAGCTTTACAACGTATTTCTGCATCTTTAATTTTTTTCCGCACTTATCCTATTTTATAACGGTGAATTTTTAATAAATTTTTAAATTTTACGAGGCACGAATACCTTAAAAAGAAAACAAAATGTAATAAACTGTTGTAATATGGATATTAAAACTAGCTGCACATTACATTAAAAATTTTATTTTAATATATTTTCACGTAAATAATTTACTTTTTACTGTTATTTATTAAAAGAACGTCGAAGAGATATGGAGATGAAACTATTAATGAATCTTCTTTGATTCATTACAGTTTTAGAATCATGAGCTTTGAACAAGTCATTAAACGTGTACATAAAATTTTTAAGATTTATAAACTTATTATAATCATAATTCGTTAATCATAATTTCTCACAAATCTTTTAGTTTCTTAAGTATTAATGACACTTACAAATCTCTACAGTCGGGCCAGAGAGGATGAGCAAAACAGGTGATATTAAATTGCTCCCAAATATTTGCTTTTCGCCCAAAACAACATCCATTGTGTACATAAAACGTATCAAAGTGACATTATTTCGATAAGACGAATAAAAGTGGATCGCTACTGATTCATATAAGTTTTAGATACATGAGCTTCCAGCGCTTAATGATTCTTTAAGAATTTATAAGTTTTTTAAGATTTATAAGCTTAAATAATGATTCATTAGTCTACAGAGCTCATAATTTCTCCAAAATCGTTTTGTTCCACAGTGTTATTGACACTTACAGCCTTCACATGTTCACATCTCTACAGTCCGGCAAGAGAACAGGAAATCGGCCAGTGATATTAAAATATTATTTGGAAGGAAAAATGGTAGGGATGAAAGAAAGACTGTGCAATCCCAACCATCCCTACCATTTTTGCTTCCAATGTAGAGGAAGTAAATAATTATAGGGTGGAAAAGACTTTTGTGGAGTAGGTCCGGGCCACTGGGTTAAGAGCTGCCGGGGATTTGAGGGTTGGGCAAGAAATGGTGAAGGTGCATAAGCAAAACGAGAGAGGAACTAGATGTAATGAGATAAGATGCTGAACCATAAGAGGAACATGACATATAATTATGGATCATGCCAAATAAAATACATTTCTTTTTTTTATTAAAATACTCCCAAATATTTGCTTTCCACCAAAAACAACAGTCACAACTGGTTTTCTGTTGGGCAAATCAATTAAGTTATTACATATTATTATTATTATACAAAGGTGATTCTGATATAACCCAAACCTAAATCTACAAAAAAAGCTGGGCATACGCACTTCAGTACGATTCTGCGTTCATTGTTAACGTAGTAACCTATCAGATTGTATGTATATTAAACATAAATATTAACACTTTTTTGTTTTATTATCCTCACATTTAATTTTGTAACTAATTAAGCTGTTATAACTTCATAGTAAACTTTCATAATATCACGATCTTTTCAACTTTAATTAATTGAACCTGTGCCTCTACTAATATTACGTCAACAATATGAATCTTAATTTAAAACGACTTTTCAGTCGAAATTTTAATTGTAATATTACTTTTGTTGTGGAAACCTTTTAATTATCTTTCATTGCGCAGCCAGTCGTTTTAAATTTAATTATATGTGGTATCTCAGTACGTCTGTGTCGACTCCGTTCTGAAAGTATCGTCTATAGAACATCTCGACAGCAATCTCTTGTTCCCATTAACTTTTTTTGCTTCCCCAATGCTTGGATTGTGTGTGAGTCTGATTTACTGTCTCTTTTATTGGCGTGTTTTTGCATCTCGATTTCTTCTTCTTATCTGCTTCTACCATCCACTACCCCTCACTAATTGCTTTCTGGCCCTGTCGGGGATAAATAATCAAGTCCGTGTAGGCATTAGCGCTATTCTCTATAAATTAGCCACTGTATCGACCAGGATGTAGGTTTATTACTACCAGGGGCATTCACCACGATTGAAACATTGCCCTTAACTGATGGAACACTACATACGCTCGGACCAGAACAAGTTTATTTGTGAAATTTTCGTTTTGTAATATTTTTAACTCGTCTTAACTCTTTTCGATTATCATGTTAAAAAAATTTTAAACTTTCAGTTTGTAAAAATTTGTGATATAATGAGGGATGTAAAATATATATTCTTTGTTGACTGAAATGGAGCTATTATATACGTGACTCGTACATTCGTGTACCAGTTTCATACTTTGATCGTCGTCAGGGATGGATATGGATATCCATAAAAGTTTGAACGTTTCAGGTTCCATAGATTTGATACTACGACGTTGAAATACAAAGACGAAGATCAGGTCTAAGCTTGAATTATTATTTCTAGTATCTGTTTTTTGAGTTTTCTGCAGTCAGTTTCTAATATATATTCACTGGATTTACTAAAATTTCCTTTGCCACAAGGCAAATATCATTCAGTAGGTAGTGATCCTATAAGTTTGCAAAATTAATCCACGTCCTTTTTATAGATTTCTTTTGCTGTTGTTGAAATATAAAGATCACTATATAATATATGACGAAGCTCATGAGACATTCTAAGCATGAAAATTAGTATTTACGAATCCGGTATGATGACGAATAATAACTGCTGACCATATTTGCTCCATATTAGTCTTCTGGTTTCCTAATTCTTTTCCTTCTTCGTTCATGCAGTTTCTTCTTCTATTGACTCTTTTTAATGAAATTCATCGAAACCGGGAACCGATCTCCAGGACGACGGACGGTTTCAAAAACCTTACGAAAATTTCAAGAAACTCGTAGCGTCAAAGACCGTGCAAGACCTGGGCGACCGCGAATTATTACCAACGAAGAAAATTCTTTGAATGTTATGTTCGATGTGGTAGAAAATCCAAAAAGTTCATTACAACAGTTGGCTTAGAACCACAACATGAGTTGAGGAAAGTATGATGCACAGAATACATCAGGATGATAAATGATAAGTTTCAATCGCATCATCTTCTCTGATGGGTCAACTTTTTATCTAAATGGACATGTTAACCGCCATAACTGTCGATATTGGTCTGACAGAAACCCGCATTGGATGGAGCAAATTCATAGGCAGCATCCACAAAAAATTAATGTTTGGTGTGGCATCATTGGTCGGAATATCATAGGTCCTTTTTTCATTAACGACAATTTAACGTCTGAAAGATATTTGCAACTTTTACAACAATATATTGTTCTACGACTAAGGGAAATATTTCCAAACCACTGCAATCGAAATATACCAGCAGAAACCATATGGTTTCAACAAGACGGAGCACCGCCGCATTTTGGTCGTCAAGTGCGCGAATATTTGGATGAAACATTTCCCGGTAGATGGATAGGGCGAAAAAGGGCTATTGAATGGCCAGATAGGTCTCCTGATTTGACCCCCATTTGATTTTTTCCTGTGGGAAAAAATCGAGTGTATGTCGACAGACCATTACAAATCGAAGACCTAAAAGAACGAATAAGAAACGAAATTGCCAATATTTCTCCAAATTTTTTGATTGATTCTTTGCAAAATTTTGCTCCACGTATTCATTATTGCCAGGAAGTATATGGAAATCATTTTGAACATCTTTTGTAGCATAAAAATAATGTATTTCGTGTTTAAGCTTTTTTCTTTTATTAAAATGTGTTCTGTTTCAGTTAAACGTCTTATTTTACATTTATTATTAACTTTTATTTATTTTTTGGTCAAAGTTCAGGCGGCAAAGAACTGACGATAAAGTCAATATTTCCAAGGCTAACAAAATTTTGAAAAATGTAAAATTTTGTTCGATAATTTTTTTTTTTAGTTTCGATTAAAATAAGATATGCATGTGTTACATCACAGAACTCAGAAAAAAATTCTATTTTCAAAAATATTAAATTCGACCCTTCGTGCCATTAAAAAAAATCAACTTAGCCTTGTATCCCCAGAAAAAATTTGAAAAACATCTTAGCTGATGGAATTTAAATACTTTTAACCATGTACCAAATTTCAACAAGTTTTGATGAATAGTTTTCATAATATTTAACTGTATCCATACTTTTTAGCGACTCGGTATTATAGGTGTATACAGGATATGTCACGACGAGATTTCGTTAGAATATAGAAAACTAATAAGAGTTAAGTTTTGAAAATTTGCAAATATTAGTTTCGCGATACGCTCTTTCGGTTTAAAATGGTTAAGAATTTTGGCTTCTTTCGGTTACACTGGAAATGGATATCAACCTCTTTATTTTAAATGGAATACCCCATTTTTTATGATTGATTCGTATTTCCGAGGTAATTTTAAGGCTAGTATGTCTAATAAACTTCTCCTCTACAATTAACGCTTCACGAAATATTTTAATTTTCGATAAAAAATTGACAGCCGCAGGCTATTGCTCATAACAACATTCCCAGAAAATGAATGCATGCACATAAAATTTTAGGTAATTATTTTGCAAAGTATACTGCATCAAATGCGGTATTATAAACTTCACTAAATAATACAGGGTGTTTAGAAAACAATGTCAAACTTTTCATTCAGATAATATGAATATCTTGTTATTTTTAAATAGCAACCTATATTTTTGTCAGTTTCATTGCGTTGCTCGTTCAAAATTAGGGGCAGTATTTATTGACTTCCCTATAACTAAACGTATTAGTTTCAGAGTTATTTTGGAAAATGTATTAATTCCCTTAAAATTTTATTTTGCATAATATATTAGGCAATGGAAATTCATGTAAATAAATAAAAACAAAACAAGTAATTGTTTAATGATGAAAACAAAACAATATCAACAAAAAATAGCCTTAATAATAGTTTTTAATAATCTTAAATTAAATTTTCTAACACATCACCACCTCTATCTAAACACTTTCATATTCTCTTTAAAATGTTCGTATGTGTGGCATGCCGAATCATTGCACCGCGGCGCGGTCTAGATTATTGAACGCGCCTCGCACTCTGCCCATCATATCTTCTTTGGTGGTAGCAGGTGTACTATATACTTTATCTTTAACATACCCCCTAACAAAGTATTGTAGGGGCGTTAAATGGGGCGATCGAGGTGGAAATGTGGAAATTTTGGTTTTGGGAATCAAACAATGAGTAGTTTTTAATCATTTAATTCAATTAACTAGCAGTCAAAACCTTACATATTTTTATGTATCATATGAAAGTACTTATTAATCATTTATATTACTAATCAGTCAAATCCTTACCTATTTTAAATTATTTTCATTTGGTATTTTTATTTATTAATTTTTAATAACTAGTTATTATAAAACACCTTTAAAATACTTCTTGAATAGTAAAAAATAACACAAATAAAATTATCTTCTCACAAACATAACGCTTACGTTGGTTAATCTAACTGAATCAGTATTTTTCTTATTATTTGATATTTAACAAACAAATTGAAAAAAGGCAATTAATAAATTGTTATTTATTAATAGGAGGTATTTAGAATTACAAAGTAATCCTGATGACTTGCAAGCGCATTTCTTCGACATTTTTTGAGACAGTTACATTTTTTGAATCCTTGTCCTCCAGTCAACGACAATTTTCCGAATACTCACTTCTTTATCTTTAACAATTTCTTCTTATCTTTATAAAATCTTCAGAGCATGAGGTAAACTAATTTTATGTGTAAAGCTGCTTTAGTACTCCAATGTTGGTACCCAGCTGGTAAAGCTCATTGTCCTTTACATCTATCACAATTGCAATAATGCTTTTCGGGCCAGTTTTAGCTCTGTCAATGTCAGGTACTTTCAGTCTTACATTTTGGACAACTTTCACATTT
>JAFFZR010028914.1:0-10287 GCA_018397195.1 Lethrus apterus | reverse complement strand
CTTCATTATATATACAGGCTGGTCCACTTAAGCGTATTTCCTCGATAACTCCATTGCTGTTAGTGATACGAAAAAATTTTCAATACAAAAGTTATTTGGATTTATAAGTTGCACATTTTAAAAGGTTGGCAGACTTCCAGTTATATAGGAAATGCATACGAACTTCGTTATTTTAAGTGGAACATCCTGTATATTATTGCATTTTTTAATTTACCGTCAAATTTAAAGGTCACTTCATTAACCATATATTGTATGTAAGTTGTATAGTTTCGGTGTTATTTGACTTTTTTTGAAAAATGACATTTGCGGTGATTTCAAAAATTGTTGATATCTACGCAGAGGAACAAAATAGACAGTTGCGGTTTTTACCATTGTATTAAGCATGAAGCTCTTGGCTACAAATTTAAAATTTTAAGGTTCACACAAGTCGTGATATGATTTTTCAAATTTAGAGATCTTCAAACATAGATAACTTGATTTTTTTTATTTTACATTTTAAAATGTGCAACTTATAAATCCAAATAACTTTTGTATAGAACATTTTTTCGTATCACTAACAGCAATGGAGTTATCGAGGAAATACGCTTAAGTGGACCAGTCTGTATATATAATGAAGTTGGCCCCTGTAATATACCATTGTAATGATTTCAGATAATCAGATATTGATGCACGTTTTCATTCCTACATTCATATCTACCTTGATTCCTCAACTCCTTCAATTTCATTCCTAAACATTAGCCTCTCATCTTTATCTCTGTATATTTCCATAAACTCGACAACAATCTTACTAACAAAAATATATAAAAAAATAATCTACGTATTTTGATAAAAATTTGTTTATATCTATCATAGATAAAAATACTGATAAATGTTTGCAAAAAATTTATTACAAAATAAACAATATTTTAAAATAAAGTAAATCATTTTTCTTCCTCAGCTTCAGCTTATTGCCTTGTGAGTGACTGTTTTCGCTATTCAAGAAAAAGTTGGTACAGGGACATTCTGCTAAGCGTCATTCTTCTCGTTGTAAAGAACGAGATTCTTCATATTAGGACCGGCAGTAAACTTTTATAAATACAACAATTTGTATATTTGAATGTTTCAAGCAGAGAATAGCAAACCCTTGAATCAAAATTAAAAATGAAGCATAAATAAAATTATTGTTTCTTATTTAAATATATTTTTTGACAAAATTGATCAAGTTACTTTATTTATTTTTGGCTCATGGACAGCATTATATCTATCAAAGTTATACTTTTCTGGCCAACATGATAATGACAAGTCAGCATGGGTTTGTTTTCAGTCAGGCTGCCAGCGTAATCTATTTATGAAACACTCAAAATAAAAATAATATATGCTACAGTTATCGATTTTTTGCTGACGCAACTGATAATCCCTGTTAAGCATAGTGTTGTATCGAGTGGGTCGAAAAAACTCAAAGGAAGCTCGCTATTAAATAGATGGATGTGCAGTGTAATAAGGAACAAATATAGCATAAAGAATTGGCTAACAATATAGATTTTAGGTAATTAATTGGAAATAAAAGAAATTATGGAAAAGAGTTTCTTATAAAAATAAAAACAAAAGCATGAGATAGAATGAGAAGAATCAACGTAAGAGTGTAGTCACTGGTTATGTGAAGGGAGATAACCTCAACATTAATAGAATTAGCTGCCTGAAAGCAAGAAAGGGATAGCAACGAATGAAAGAAGATACAGATGGTATGAAGTAAAAAATGATTGCATGGAATAGACATGTAAGTAGTGTTTTGACGTATGATGTGAAACTTGGCAATGATTCAGAAAAAGACGTTAGAAAGAACATTTCAAAGTGAATTGAAGACGGAACTGATCACTTTTAATATGTTTTTACTATCCACTTTTAACCCAACAGAATAAATTCCACTTACAGGATAAAATGTTACATCAATTACTTAAGCATAATATAGAACAAAAATGAACATGAGGATTATTGATTCATATTATAATCATTAATGGCCGTCTCCAAAAGGAATCTTAGAGAGTTATTTATGTCACAAACATTTGAAATATTATGGCAATTTTTGCACATTGTGCAAATTGGCGAATTTACTAAAATATTTGTTCTCGGAATTGGGGAGTAAAATTGGGGAGTCTTGCCGAGATGATATTCGTGGAACATAAAATAAATGAACAATCGATTTTGTTATGCAGAAGCTTGTAAAGAAAAGTGAGACTAATAACAAGTTGTCTGCATTCTAATAACGGAATATCAAAACGCGATTTAATTTAACTGACCAACTCGGAAGGTTAAGAATTTAACAAACTGCCTCTGTACAGATTCAATGGCGTTTTTGTGAGCCTGGTAATAAGAATAGAAACAAGATCAGCATACTCGAGCTTAGATCTGACAAGCGAGTAGAACAACGATTTTAGTGCTTTCACGTTAGAGAAGGATCTACAGTTTCTCGCTGCGTACACAGTGCTCTCTATTTATGTGATCAACGAACGATAGTTTAGAATCAAAAGTGACTCCCAAATATTGAATTGAATCTATACGTAATAAAGTGTCATCTAACATATCTGTAAACAGAATTGGTTTTAATTTCCTAGTAAACATTGCTTTACATTTGGATATATTAAGATCTAATGAATTATCACGACACTATTCATTAACCCTATTTAATTGCTGTTGTAAAAAAATACGGTCAATAATATTTTGGATAGAAGATCTTTAAATCATCTGCAAAAATGAGCTTCTGGGTATCAACTGATTGCAAGTCGTTTATGAATATTGAAAACAGCAAAGGACCAAGGTTGGAGCCTTGTGGCACGCCGAAGTGACAAAAAATGTCTTAGATGAGAACCCATTATATGATACGTATTGGGGTCTTTGGTAAAGATAGGATTTAAAGAAAGAAACTAAAGAATTGCTGAATCCGAAAGATTGTTTAACAGAACTGAAAGGTGAATTCGGTCAAAGGCTTTAGATATATCAGTGTATATTACATCGACTTGGTCTTGAGTGTCTAATATAGACGGTATGTATTGCCTGAAACTTATTATATTAGTTAAGGTCGATCGTTTTTCTATAAAACCATGCTGATCAGCAGAAACAAAAGAGATATTGGTGGATAGATATATTCATAAGACTGAACCTTTTTTCTGAGCATGTAGATTTAGGATAAAACTATTCCTCAACTGTTAATTTTATTTGAATTATTGCTCGTATTCAAATACGCAAAATTTAATCTCCTATATATTTAAATATTTGCCTATCGGTCCTAGTAGTTTTTTTGTAAGTTTTGAACTAGCCAAGTTATAGAAACAAACGTTTAGCAGAATCAACCTGTACATCGGATATTTTATTAAAAATGTGTTGCGCGTGTTTGTATTTGTTTTTGCTTGCTGTTGGTTAATAGTATATATTTTTCCAGGATATGCGCACGAAGAATAATAAAAAATATTAATTAAATAAAAAATATTTTAAAACGAAAAGTGACTCTACAACGACAAGTAAAAATCGCAATTAAAATGATCTCATCGAACGACGACGACTCAACGAAATACGACCTAACAAACAATATCTGGATTCAAATAGTCTTCTATTTTCTTTATACAGTTATATTTTTCCTTGGCCTTTTTGGAAATATACTCGTTTGCTACATAGTTTATTCGAATAAAGCCATGCAAACGGTTACGAACTTATTTATAACGAATTTAGCCTTATCTGACATTCTTTTGTGTGTTCTGGCAGTGCCGTTTACGCCTTTATATACGTTTATCGATAAATGGATATTCGGCAAGGCTATTTGTCATCTTGTACCGTACGCTCAAGCTACTAGCGTTTACGTATCGACATTGACTTTGACAGCTATTGCCATTGATAGATTTTTTGTGATTCTTCACCCTCTTAGACAACGAATGAAATTATCTACATGCTTTATTATACTTTTGGGGATATGGGTTTTTTCGATGTTGGTCACGCTTCCTTACGGAATATGCATGCAAGTTATCGTACACGAAGGTCGAGAAGTTTGCGAGGAGAAATGGCCATTAGACAATTTAGAAGTAGCTTTCGGCTTCTCCACCTTAATAATGCAATTCATCGTGCCCTTTTTTATCATCGCGTATTGTTATCTTCGTATATCGAGACGATTAAATCAAAGAGCCAAGTCAAAACCGGGCACAAAAAGCGCCCGTAGAGAAGAAGCCGACAGGGAGAAGAAACGTCGAACGAATCGTATGTTAATAGCAATGGTAACAATATTCGGAGTCTGTTGGTTTCCCCTAAACCTGGTAAATTTCATTAATGATATTTACGACATCGGCGAATTCTTCCATCTCATTTTCTTTTTAACTCACGCCATGGCCGTCTCTTCGACTTGTTACAATCCATTTTTATATGCGTGGCTGAACGAAAATTTTCGAAAAGAATTCAAACAAGTTCTTCCTTGCGTTTTGCGCAATTCTTCCAGCAGATATTGTAACGGTGACGAACACACTCTTGATACTTTGTTACACTCGGCGGTGATTATTTCGCCGATTAAACAACTCGAACCGCGCGAACCCATCGCCGAACGAATTGCCCCATCGCAAGATGTCGATTTATAATAAATAATTTAATATAAAACATTAAATAAACTATAGAAGACTTCTTGGAAGTAACGTAGCGGTAAGAATTGTGGTGTTCAGTGGTGTCTAGGTACGAGTAAGTATTTGAGATACTGTTTTTATGAACATTCGTAATTAAATTAAAATTTAATTTGGATTTTTAAGATGTTGCGTTTTAATTGCATCTTTATTAATTTGTTCCGTGAAATATTATCGAAAAATGAAACAAAAACTAGTTTAAAAATCATCATGAATAATTAAAAGAAATAAAAACATTTTGTCAACATTTAACAATAATGGTAAATTATTTCATCGCACAATGATGTTTGTCAGGCAATAGGTTCATGACAGAACAGTTTGACTGATACTGTTGCAGTTGATACTTATAGTTCTGCATGCAGTTTAAATCTGTTATGGTGGAGATTAAAACCTCCAACATAGAGTACGGTGAAGATATTATTTGAAATCATACAAAAAATGACCAATTAAATTATGTATAATTAAAAAAATTGAAACAGTGAAGAGCGTACCTGAATATTTAACATTAGAAGAGATGAATAGTTTGAAAGTGGATGGAAGTGGTTGGATGTGTATGCATGTGTATGTGTGAGAAGGAGAGATAGAGATGTTAAAAAGCTTCCAAAGAGTGACAAAATGGGGTAATCTAGAACATATACAGAGTGAGCAATTGGAAGTGACCACCACGTGACCTCAAATTTTAAGGTGGCGACATTGCTAAGTTGGTACTATTTTATAACTATAACCTTAAAAGAAGAGAAGTGTCAAATTATTAGCTTGATCAGTACTTGTATACCTTCAAAATGACTTCTTTTTTTGCTTAGAAGAATAAATTGCTTTTTAAAAGAATACATTTAATACAGAAATAATTTGGAAAAATGTTGTCATTCCAGTATTTATGACAGATGACAGAACGTAAATACAATAAGCAGTATGGGTAGCAGTAAAGCAAAAAAATACACTATTTTTGTGACGTATGTGGTCACGTGGTGGTCACTTCCAGTTGCTCACTCTGTACCTACACACAGAGTTATTCTGAAATCGATCCCACTATTTTAAAAGGTGCCAGAAAAAAATTAGTTTTAAGTATAATATGAAAATAACGCCGAATCTTCGCAATTAAAGGTTTTTTTAGCAACATTTCATGTTAATCCCCCCAAAGGAAGGATCGTACAAAACATGACTTTTTCCCTAAATTTTGAATGAAGATAGGACCGCCGTTTTTGCTGATTTGGGTATGGGTTAAGGTTAGCTATCACCCTTAGTGGAAGTTACTTCAGAATAAGCCAGTATAACTTAGTGTTAAGTGTGGAAGAACTGGGTAGTTTGAGGAGATTGCATGGATGGTTTGATACATAAGTGCATTCATGATAAAAAAACATGAAATGTCATGAACGCAGATAGATTGAAGTAGATGACGAAAAAAATGGCTGCGTTGTTTCATTGTTGAAGTAGGTATACAGGGTCATTCTGAAATAAGTACTGATATTTTAACAGGTGATAGCTGACAATAGCCCAACCCCAAATATGCAAAAATGACGGTCTTATGAAAAAATACTTTAAGTTTTGAGTAAAATATGACAATAACGCCGAATTATCATCAATAAAATTGTTTTGCAACGTTTCATGTTACTCCCACCAAAGAAAGTTGATTTTCAACGCGACACATATTGAAATAGACACAGGACCGTACTTAGAACCAAATTTAAAATGAATATAAATGAATATAGATGGGACCGCCGTTTTTGCGGATCTGGGTTTGGATTATGGTCAGCTATCACCTATTAAAATATCAGGGCCTATTTCAGAATATCCCTGTATAAGAAATATAAAATGTTTGGGTATGACATGGTTAGTACTTTAAGTTTTCTCTATTTATTTGTATTTGTAAGCAGTCCGTTTGATTCTTTTTTCTCTTGGTTGATTGATAGATCTGTCTTTTATGATTCCTCCACCAAATATCTCGTTACTTTCTCCAACTCTTTCTTCCTATGTGTTAAAAATACAACGTCGCATTGAATACATGAATACATTTCTTCCTTTGTTTACCTTCTGTAATAGATAGAACGCCACAGACATGCAATTCTTTTTAACCTTAAACTCATTCGAATCTAATCCATTTTAGGTTTTTATTAATGTCATCTTTATCATTCTTGTCAATTTGATCCTAGTAATTTGCTTCTATTTGCTGAATAGTTTTTTTGTCAACATTTTTTTTAGAATAAAGATCTGTTCTGTCACCGATTTATTTTTTGCTAAATTTACTTGATATTTCCCTAATATCTTTATGTTTTAATCAATGTTGCCACAATCTTATAAACTACATCTAGCAACGCGATTCAATACCTCTATAATTATTGCATTCAATACGATCTCCTTTCTTATACAGTGACCGGCAGAAATGTTGCAACATATAGGAAATTTTTTTATTATTGAAATAAGGTAAAATTCGTATTGGGGGATAGGTTGTGCATGTCCACAAACCCAAAAATTCGTTTTGACTCATGTCACGTGACCACTAGTATGGCGGGTAATTGAAAAAATATGTTACTAATCTGCAAAAAGTGAGGTTAGATGACATAATATCCCAAAAAGTTATTTGAAAAAGTTGCTTAAAATTCAATTCTGATGTTTTTTTGTAAACATAATTAAAAAAAAATTAAAAACGACAATTTTGTTAATTTTTTAAAAATTGGATTACATACTCCTTTTTTTGGGTTTTAGCAGCTCAACAGAAGTAAACTCTCTGAATTTAGTTGATAATCAAACAATTTTGTCGATTCTTGCATAACTAATAGAGGTAAAAGTAAAAATTAGGTTTTCAGTATGATAGTTGCTGTTGCAAGGGACTGTATAAAGTAGTAATAAATAAATTTTAAATTGTTTGTATGCTTAAGAAGCATCTGTATTCTTATTTGCTCCTCGCTATTGTTTATTATTTAGTAAAACTTATTTATTACTACCTTATACAGTCCCTTGCAACAGCAACTGTCATACTGAAAACCTAATTTTTACTTTTAATTCTGTTAGTTATGCAAGAATCGACAAAATTGTTTGATTATCAACCAAATTCAGAGAGTTTACTTCTGTTGAGCTGCTAAAACCCAAAAAAAGGAGTATGTAATTTAATTTTAAAAAATTTACAAAATTGTTGTTTTTAATTTTTTTTAATATGTTTACAAAAATACATAGCACATAGCCTCAGAATTGAATTCTAAGCAACTTTTTCAAATAACTTTTTGGGATATCATGTCATCTAACCTCACTTTTTGCAGATTAGTAGCATATTTTTTCAATTACCCGCCATACTAGTGGTCACGTGACATGAGCCAAAACTAATTTTTGGGTTTGTGGACATGCACAAGCTATCCCCCAAAACGAATTTTACCTTATTTCAATAATAAAAAAATTTCCCATATGTTGCAACATTTCTGTCGGTCACTGTATATGATGACAAGTATTTTTTTTATTCCATGCTTCTGGCGTACTTTTTTCCTAGAAATATTTTTATCAAATCACGGATTTCCATTCTCCTGATATTCTCATTGGTAATTCCCTTTTCCCTCTTTTGCTGAAATATATTATTTTGTCTCTTTCTCTCGCTTCTGGTTTTAATTCCTTCCTTTCTTTTCCTAAAAGGGAGGTAGTTTTTCTTTTCTTCGCTCAAAATTTCTTTGAAGCATCTTTCCATCGCTCTATTATCTCTTTTCATTTCTCTTAGTATGTTCCTTTCTTGTTTCTATAATACAATGCCATTTTCTCTGCTATATACATTTTTTGATATATTGCGTTTATATTTTTCTTCCAGATTCCTCAGTTTTTCTCTCTTTGTGCTCTTTTACGAGTTCTACATATTTGCTTTATCTCCTTGTTCTGTTCTCTGTTTGCTATTTGCAAGTGTGCAGGTTGTGCCCCGAACAAAGGCGCCTCATCGAGGGGGCGCCATATCGCCACGATAATTAATCATTTCTGTAATTTTTTATCCGTTAAAGCAGTAGTGTCAAACACGCGTGCGGCATTACAAGTTATTAAGTTTTTTGAATTTCAATTGAATTTCAATTACGGAGTGAACCCAACTCTCCAATTTAAAAAATAAAATTGTCTCTTTCCAATTTTAATTACGGAGCGAACCCAACCCATTTCTTCTTCTTCTTCTTCTTAATCAGTAGATGCCTATCTACCCTCCCGGGTGTAAGGCCATTTACCCATTTACCAATCTTAATCATGGAATAGGGCGCTAAAATTTAATTTGCACACGGCGATTCTTACCCACGCGACGGCCCTGTTCCGTTGCATCTCTTTGTGGTACATTTAGTCTAAGTGATTCTTCAAATTTATCTGTTTTCTACACTCTCGGTCTAGCCATTGTTTTCTATTGCAAAAGTCGTACATTGGGTAGATTGTTTTGGACATCTAAATTATTATGTCTTGAATTTTTTTCAACACCAGGGTTGAATTTGTATAAAGGTTCTGAATCCTTTGATAAGAGTGAGAGAGATCCATAAAGAGGGAGGTGCAGGAAATAAATTTCAGCAGAGATTTTAAAGACTTTAAAATCTCTGCGTTTATTTCCTGCCGAGTTTATTTTCTGGACCTTCCTCGTTTTGAATTGTCATGTTTGATATTGAACTGAACTTGTTAGCTCTTTTCTCTATTTTTCCTCTCATTAGGGAACCTACTCCTTATCTTCTAAAGTGGTTCTCATATTATTAAAAATCGATCAAATTCCATCTTGTTACCTCAACAAGAATTAAATAGATTCATATTGGGTATGCAAATCAAACTGAACTGGGGATCTAACTCATTTTGAAAGATTGTAAATTCGGTGTATTTTTTCATCGATTATGAAAAATATTACAGAAAATTACAATTTTTTAAGTTTCAAGAAAATTGAAATAAATGAAAAATGGTTATTTTCATTGTATGGTTTCGATAAATATCTCAAATTATTTATAAACACAAAAATATTTTCCTATAGTTTTAATTTTTCTAGACTAGCCTACCCTAAATAAAATACCTGAACTTTGATGTCATGATATCTTTTAAGATAAATGTCTATCATGGGATCAATTACTAACTCAAAATGTATATAGTTGTTGAAATTCCAATTTATTTATTTAGTATAATACCGGGTGTGCCAACTATCTGGGGTCGGTCTATTACGTCTTACCTATTCACTTTATTAAAAAATGTTTCAAGTAAAAGTTGTTTGGAGTCAAGTACTCTACACCATAAAATTATTCTGAAATATACAGGGTGTTTAGTTTTGCCTGTACGTTATACAAGTTTGTTATTTTAAATGGAACACTCTGTATATCGTCGCATTTTCAGATTTCCCGGAACAAAATAGGGAAAGTTTATACTACAGACCCCATACTAAAATTGAGCGGTTTTCGAGATATTCCACTTTTAGGTAAAAAAAATTAATTTAGGTAGTTCTCTTTAAAAATTAATAATGTTTTTATTAACGACGATTTTGTAACGAATCGTTGGCATAATGATAACAATGCTTCAAGTTAAACAGTCAATACCAAATATCCTCGTTATATTATACATTATATATATACATTATACATTCAAAATTGATAATGAATTGCAGCATCTTTAAAAGGCTAAAACTCGTTTTTTTCAAATGGAACACCTTGTATATTTTTATGCCATTTGATCAAGTTTTAAG
>JAFFZR010028913.1:0-10287 GCA_018397195.1 Lethrus apterus | reverse complement strand
TTATTAGCGGCCCTGATATGAGAATATGATTATTTCTAGCTCGAACAAACCACCCAAAACAAATCTTATCAATATGCATTGCGTCGGCTTTTAATTTGTTTGCTTTTTGGTCCAAATTATCACTTGACGTTAAAAAAAAATTGGTTGGCGCCATTGCTAAGCAGCAGCATTCTTGAAGACATACTAAAGTAATGAAATTTTGTTTTTTATCTAATTTTCGGCGTAGTTGGAGCTTTATGTCCGCTCTTGGGAGCGTTTCGAGCCTATCGGCGACAATTTTACTGTCCGTGTCCACCCAACGGAGCGTCCGCTTATGAGAGCGTGTTTTACATAGGAATGATACCCCAAAAATTTGGTTCCAGAAAAATTGTCCGGTTGTGGAAGATGTCCGCTTATGAGAGCTGTCCGCAAAGGGAGCTTTCACTGTATTTCGATTAGGGTCCATTCTATAATATAAAACATTGTGTTGTGTATTCATATAACGAATCTTCTTTTTAAATATCGATTTACTTGTAGGTTCTTATCGCATCTGATTCATGTCCCGTTATAATTCGTAATCTAAATCTCCTACCGCATAGTGCATTTAATATGGCATCGCATAAATCGATTGTTGCAAGTTTGTGTACGTTGGTTGCTTTCGAAGATAAAACGCCAAACAGCATTACGAAAACGCTCCGATTCGAGCGTTTTACATGAAACTTTTACGTTTCGCATTAAGTCGTGATGGGCAATGAGGCGTATCTCGAATTTATCGATGTATTTGTTTTCGAAAGCTGATTGCTTTTATGTTCGACGATGTTTTGTTTCGATTTTCCATTAAGTCACGTTACATTCAGGTTGATACGATGTCCTCTAACCGAGGTTGACGTAATCTTTCCAAAAATTACCAAAAATCGTATAAAAATTTCTTTTAGGTCTATTCTTTATTCCTATGTTATATTGAATAATTCCCTCACGATGAACATTCTTAAGAGTAACAATTTTTATAACTTTACACAAAGAATTTAAAACTTTAATTAATAAAAATTCAAGTAAAGGAATAACACTTATTTTCATTTCCCTATTTATAATAATCATAATAAATAATTTTCTAGGGTTATTTCCTTATATTTTTACAAGAACTAGTCATATAATTTTAACTTTTTCTTTAGCCCTTCCTTTATGAGTTAGATTAATATTATACGGATGATTTAATAATACTTTACATATATTAGCACATTTAGTTCCTCAAGGAACACCAAAATAAATTTATTTTCTTACTCATACACTAACCTACGAAATTAAGAATAAGGAATGATTAATCGCATAAATAAATAAATAAATTTATATTCTATTAAAAATAATTTCTTTTTAAGTCCAATTAATGAATGTAAATAAATCTAATAAGTATTTTATTCAAAGTAAAATAATAACCTACTATTTAAAGTATAAAGTTCAGATTCCAAAAACCTATAAAAACACTAAAATTAATTTAAAAATTTAGACCAATTAATAATAATGCCTTTATCGAAAAAAATACAACTAAAGTCAACTAATCCATATAATTTACTTAATAAAAATTTCCCATAAACTTTTAATTAAATAAATTATACTTAACCCACCGCTCTAATTAGATCTTTTTTTCAAAAAACTGCAAAACTAATACGAAACACAGTAAAATAACTTCGAATTTATTTATTGTATTTATAACTAGTTCTACTGAAAAACTATCAGTAATACCAATTAAAATTATAAATTATTAGTTTATTATAACATTTTTTATATTACAAAATATTTTTATAGTATGATAATTTACATGTATAAAAATAAAATATTTTTATAATATGATAATTTATGTACATAAAAATATTTTATTTATATGTTAAATTAGAATGTTATAGATATTTAGTTTTTAATAAAAGTATTTAAATTTTATAAGTTACTTAGTTTGTTATTAAATTTTTATCATAGAAAAATATTTTTATAATATGATAATTTACATGTATAAAAATATTTTATTTATATGTTAAATTTGAATGTTATAAGGTTATCCAGACGCTTATACTACGTGAAATATTATTTCTTCAATCGGATCTCTAATTTCATTAGTAAGAATTATCTTATTAATTGTAATTATCTGAGATGCATTTATTTTTATACGAAAAAGTTTAACATCTTTAAGAATAACTACATCTGTTGAATGATACCAAATAATACCACCATCTGAACATAGATATTCAGAATCACCCATATTGATTAATTTCTAATATGGCAGATTAGTGCGTTGGATTTAAACCCAAAAAATAAAGTTTTACTTTTTTTAGAATGGCAACCTGAAAAAGTTTTTCACTTCAAGATAGAGCAAGACCTTTAATAGAACTAGCCTTTTTTCACGATCATAATTTATTAATTTTATCAATAATTACAATCTTAGTTATATACTTAATAATAACTTTATTTAATAATAAATATAATTATCGATTTCTTCTTGAAGGCCAAATATTAGAAATTATTTGAACTTTAATTCCTGCAATTACTCTAGTACTTATTGCTTTACCTTCTTTACAATTACTTTATTTACTTGATGAAATAAATAACCCTCTAGTAACTATTAAATCAATTGGGCATCATCTGTTTATTCGTAATTGGTTAATAAGTATATGGCAAGGTATGATCACCTTTACCAACCTTGGAGGTCTGATTTCCACTATTAATATATCACAAATATGTGTACTTCTCTCCTAACCAATGAAACACTAAAACTTAAGATCTTATACATATACAGACAGGAAATTGAAAACATAATTTCCTGTCTGTATATAAGATCCTAGGTTTTAGTGTTTCATTGTTTCATTGCTTTTCACCAAATTTCCTTGGGAATGATTTTTAGAAAATTCAAAATAAAAAAAAAAGCATTGTTTAAATTGAGCAATTTTATTTTCTGTTCCCGCCAAGAGATTTATCACATATTTCGTCGTAAAAATCTCATTTCGCCCCCACTGTACGCACATACATTAATAATATCTCAACGAAAATTGCAATACATAAGTTAATAAGTCGTCGACGTCCGACTGTAAATTACACCCGGAAAGCTTCGAAATTAAATCATCGAGAAGCTCGCACGACCCGTACAGGTACCTACCGAGCGTCTGAAAGTGCGCGCGCTCTTCACCAAACATAAACCATAAGTCTGCGAACTGTGCGAATAAATCACAATTTCGACGCAGTTTCAGGAACGTATGTTTAGTTTAGGTAACAATGGTCTTCCGCGACAGCGATCCTGAGAAACCGGATTACACTCGGGGCTTTTATACGATATTATAAGACAATATTTATACGTGGGGAAGCGCCCCCCTGTAAAAGCGTAATAAAACCTTCCTCCTTCAGTTTCGTTAGTCAGCAAAGGAGAGGGCGAAATGCAACTCGTGTTCGGATGGCGTAGCGTAACGAGCCAAATAAATTACAATTAGGTGCATCCAGACACATGCACCACTCCGATTGCGTTAATGACGCCGCTTCGGTATGAGTGGATGATGTTCCATTCGTTCCATTATACAAAAGAACACCGGTAATATATACCGATGGTAAAATTTCCGTTTCCACGACTAACACGGGTTCTAAGGGTTAGATTACTGCATGTTCGTTTATGAATTTACGTGTATGTACATAAAATTTAAAATGCAAATGAAAATTCGAGTGTCGGATAACATTCAACACTCTTTACAACAAACATTAAAAACACATAAAACAACTACAACAATAAATATTCGCAGCCCGTATAATTAGAAAATACCACATGAAAAAAAGTCGTCAAACACGATACTCTAAACTAAAAGCCAATTATTAAAAAAGATTATTTGACACACGAGCTCCACTTGCATTAATTGCTCACATCCGCAGACCAACGTTGGTTTCTGAGTTATTATCGATCGTCAGTACGGCTATTGTGAGCGCCTAATGCTTGCCGGGTTGCGACCGTAATTTACAACTGATGCACGGCGCCACCTATTGGTCAGTGCCGTAATGCTTCAGTTCGGGACAAGATTATTTGACACACAAAATCCCTTGTACAAATTACTACCAAACCCAACAAGTATTTAAAAATCTCATAAAGGATATAAATATTATACAGTGTGAACGTAAAGGTTGGAACAAAAAAATGCTCGGACAGGTCGATTTTCTTTTTCAATTAAATATTTTTTTGTATACCTACATATATTTTGTATTGCGTCATCTATGTTCGAGTTATGACGTCATTACTTGTTTTTTTAAATTGCAACACCCTCTTTTGATAGTACCATTTTTTTAACCTGCTATTTGAATCCGATTCTATTAATTGCATTCCTGCTGTCAAAGACCATAACATTGAAGAACTTTTCGTGCCTTAGGACGTCATGTTCATGTAGGAGAAATATAAAAGATGGGTACTCATTACTTGTTTTTTTAAATTGCAACACCCTCTTTTGATAGTACCATTTGAAAGAGTACATTTTTCTGTGTATATACGCCAACTTTTATGGAATGTTACATAAGAATATTTTCGAGATATTTATTATTATTAATGTTTAATAACCCAATGTTTGCATTATTTTCGTTCCGACACTGATCGTTGCTCCTATTTTCGCATATGTACCTATTATGCTTTGCAACGTGACTTTAGTGAACAAAACTAAACGTCACTGTCAAATATTGCGCAATACAATATTTTCGAAGAAAAGAGCTTTGGTATTCATTGCAATTTAATGAAATAAAATTTCATGGAAAAATTTGACAGTGACAGTGACATATATTTGACAGTGACGTATTGTTTTGTTCACTAAACGTTGCTAAGCATAATAGGTACATATGAAAAAAAGGAGCTAAGATCAGTGTCAGTGTAAAACAAAAGGGAAGAATTTATAACCTATACATAAACACGACACCATCACACCATTATAAAATGTAAACAATATTTAATATAAATCATTATGATTGTAGAAAAAACAACTGAAGATGCCGAAAAGTATCGGCGAAACGTTTTGTACTATAAAAATCTCAAAGAAAAAGACAATGGAATATTATCCTCAATAAAGACATCTTAGAAGACAGAATGCACCTCATTTTCCTGCTGAACCTCACACAAACGCCGTATAAAACCCAAAGAAAAAACAAAAAAAGAAAAAATTAATAATAAATATCTCGAAAATATTCTTATGTAACATACCATAAAAATTGGCGTATATACGGAGAAAAATGTACTCTTTCAAATGGTACTATCAAAAGCGGGTGTTGCAATTTAAAAAAAACAAGCGATGACGTCATAACTCGAACATAGATGACGCAATAGAAAATATACGTATACCAAAAGAAATACATTTAAAAAAGAAAATCGACCTGTCCGAGCATTTTTTTCTTGCCAAATGAAGATTTTATCGAAAATGTTCCAACCTTTACCTCACTGTATAGAAGTGCTTAGAGATTTTAAATAATTTTATTCAAAATACGTAAGCGTTGCCATAACCATAGTAAACAACTAATAAAAATCACAAATCCATATTATCTTTGATAGCATTGCTAACTAGAAAAGTGATTGCTAACTGGAAAAGTGGTTGCTAACTGGCAACGTGGTCCTATCTGGAAAAGCCTTGCTAACGAGAATTCTGGAACCTTTCTTCATTATTTTCTATCAATCAAAATGCCTCTTTCAAACAAGTACACGAAAAAAATATTTAATCGATTTTCTAATTATTGCTTTATATCAAATAATTAAAATTAATTATTATCAAAAAAGACATTACCGAAATACACTGAAATTAACGATGACTATTACTTTTCGACGTCTTGAAATATAAAAAAGGCTTGATTATAATAATTATTATTATTATTACTTTAAAAAATTGTAGCTTTCAATTTCGAAAGACGATGAGATTATGAATTACCATCGTGAATTTCCCGTGAAAAATTATTACATAAACAATGTGCTAGCTTACTAAACAACAAAAATGCTTCTAGCATACTAAACAACAAAAATAATATCCTGTACAGGATCTTAGTAGGAGGATAGAGGACGCAAAAAAAATGAGTAGAAGTAGAAGTAAAGTTTCAAATAATTTCAATCCATAAAGGCGCTTATTCATCGAGATTCGTAAAAATTGTCGAACCATATGTGATCCATCTTACGCGAAGGATATAAGTCACAATCAAAATCGCATAAAGTTACATGAAATAACCGTTAGCGTTTCTTACGACACGAAATCGTGTGAATCTTATACGATTATAATGGTGGATGTTGTTCGAACGAACAAAAAAATTTCTTTGTAAATAATTGACGTTGGTAACGAATAACATTCTAACAAAGTCGGTTTAAAAATAAGAAATGATAAAGCAAAAAGTAACAATTTTATATACAACACAAAATATTTTTGAATGATGGATTGATACGTGATTGGTGCAATTTCGACATTATTAAAAAATTTTATTTGGGAAAATAAAATAAATATAAGAATAAAAAGAGATTTTATATTTGTAGACGATGGACAAGTCACACAAGCTAAAAATTAAAATTTAAAATCTCTTCAAAGTTCTTCAACTCGAATGTTGGCATGTTCGGCTAGGATATATTGCAGTGCTTTTTTGTTTTTTTTTTAATATAGTGTTTTGGACAGCTTTTTGATGTATTCTGGCAGCTTATTATATAATCTGATTTTGTAATATCTTTCTCCTGTACGGGGTCGGTTTAATCTATTTTTAATCTCCTGATGTTTTCTAAGACTTCAGATTATGATTTTGATCTGTTAATTATCGTAGTATCATCTGCATATAAAATTATTTCGCCATTTACATTTGCACTTGATAGGTCATCTGTATAGATTAAAAATAGTGTTGGGTCTAGTATCGAGCCGTGAGGGACTCCCATGTTGAAAGATGTACTCCCTTTTTTTTATTGACACATACTACCTATTTTCTGCTGGAGAAATAAAACAAAATAACGACTGTTGTCGGGGTTAAAGTTGTAATAATATAATATAATTGATGAGGATCTGATGGTGTAACACAGTCAGATAGTCCATCAATATTCAGCACATCAATATCAATATCACATTTTTTAACACAGTTTTATCGGTAACTCTTTTGGAATTTATTACTGATTACTGATTACAATTTAACTGAACGTAACGAAAACACTTGATCGTCTGCCAAAAAAACTATGATTATATTCTTAAGTGCATGTCGTCACCACAACGATGGTTGCATATCGCTCGAAAACCGTTGTTAATGACTCTTTAAGATGCTCGATTTTACATCACGGCAAACTTTAAATGGAGTTTCGAAACAGCACTTGGTGGAATTTTCTTAAATTAAATGCTAATTTTCGCTAAACGTAACAATATCTCAGGCGAGCTATTATTCTAATTATCTCCGCCGTTGACGTACTTTCTCGACAATGTTCACCCTCGCGTGTAGCTATTATACGATTTCGTAATTGATTTCAAACGTTGACAAAAGCACCGTCTTTCTATCCGGATCGAGGACTCGGCTTTGCTGCGCCTCATCAGATGTTCTGCGGCGCCTTGACTTCAAAGCCGTCTAATTGGAGGGTAGTTTTCAATACGAAAAATCGAAACGCGACTATTTACTTCCGTGTGCTTGCGTTCGCGCTGAAAGTCGGTCGGGGAATTGGATTCAAGGAATTTCTAAGCAAAGCATATAACTATTGCATTTCGTTTAATTTCCGGTTTTTCACTTCAAGTGTTAATAGAAATAATTAACGAAACTTTGACAGGTGAAACCAAATCTAACTTCACAGAAGGGAAATTTTATTTTAAACAAAATTACAAAAAAATGATGCAAGATATAATTAACAAAAAAAAAAAAAAACACTTGGTAACACTTTAAATGAATCAAATGTGACTGTTAACTAAAAATAATTTTTCAATTGCAAAACTCTTATGACCGGTACACAAATAACAAAAGTGTCCTGTCAATTTAATCGGACCGAATGACCGATGACACATCACGCAAAACACCATCGATTATCGTCCAATAGCACGACATGGAAAATAACTCGAGAGTCGTTTTTAATAATCCGCGATATTTGATTGATTGTCCCCGTGTGAAGGGGTTGGGGAGAATCGATTTTATGTGTTACAAGTACGACGTTTAAAAGTCCCCGAGGGCCGACCATGGGGGAGACAACGACGTTTCTCCAACGGATTTCGTTCAATAAAATTACTAACCCCCCTCGCGCCCCCGTAGCAATTTCCAGCGTATTCGTTTATCGACAAAAGAATCGTACGACGACGTTCAGAATTAAACGGAAAAACTTTAATCTACGTCGCCGCTAAAAACCGAATTTAAAAGCACTTCAATTTATTACTATGCGTTCATGAAAAATGGAAACGTAGTTTCTACGGTTAAGGATTATCGTCGAGTGAAATGGATGAAGTCTTAATCGTTTGGCGTCGACGTTTATCTAGATTTGATGCAATGAGATGATTGGACAAATTACGAAACGTGAAAACGACTATAAGGTATTGAATAACGTCATGCAGTGTCCATGAGTTTATAGACATTAAAAAGAAAAAGTTTTCTATAACGAATTAAATTTTAAATGCCAGTAATACCGAAAAAAACGTCAGTAATAAATATCATGTATATATTAAGTTATTACAAAATTGATGTTACAGCTCCGCCTTTCGGTGATATCCTGTAACATCAGGTCTGTCTAATTAGTTGACATGAAATCAATCATTTGAGTAAATTCTCAGTTGCATTTGTTTTCATTAGACAACTGCGATAACCACGTTGGCAAAATTTATACCTATTACTTATTTATACAGGCTGTTCCGTAATTGCACATTTAGATTTAGGCTATGGTGTGGTATCACCTATTAAAATATCAGTACTTAATTACGGAACACCCTGTATTAATAAAGATAAAAAAAAATCGACTATGAAATACAACGTTCAGATTAGATATGTGAGCTTTTATTGAAATTTCAAACATCTTTTCCTAGTAATACTTATACTTTCCTTTCAAGTAAAAATATTTTATTCTTAACCAAATTTCACGTTGTCTCGTTTTCTAACCATCCTGTATGTTATTTCGAAATTTTGATAGTGGCTGAGGAGTTGCTAGATGGAGCAAAACTTTTTATGTAGAATGACTTTTCTTCCTAAAATGCGAAATAAGGAAGTTTACAAGTATAGTTAGGTCCATCCGGGGACACACTGTATTGTCTGCCGTTATTTCATTGCGTCCTGGATTTTTGTTACTTTTATAATAATGATTTTCTTTATCTCCTGTGCACTTTGTTTTGGTGTAATTTTATCGATTTCATCATCATAACCTCCATTCAGCAACTCCTCGAAATACTCCTTACATCTTTGCATTTGGTTGCCCTCCTTTCCTATGAGGTTTCAATCTTCATCTTTACAATATATTCTAAATTTCTAATTATATAATGCTAAAGTTATATTTATTTTTATTTAGTTTAAAGCTCAAAAAAAAATAACCTTATTTCGGTAGTTTTATTTATTATTTTCAAAAACTAGATTCTATAATTCTGTTCTGGGAAATGAAATATATTTAATTATACAGGCTGTAACACTAGTGCGATATTCTTCGATATCTCCATTGTTATGCAAAATACAAAAAATATTTTAAGACAAAAGTTTTTTGAATTTATGGTTTCTACCATCTAAAATTATTTTTAGTTATACGGAGTGTTTCGTTTGTGCGCAACCACGAACAACTTTAAAATTTTAAATGGAACATCCTATATATTATTACATTTTTGAATCCCCTGCGTAATTCTAATATAAGTTTGTATAAGATAATATTTGTCTATGTCTATTCGTTTTTAAGATATTTGCATTTATTCAGAAATTTTGACAGCTGACGCTCTTCGGCAAAACGCTTATAGTTCAATAACGAAATACAGCAAGATCATGAAATTTTATGCAACGCTAGAGGGATCTTTAGTGATAATAGTAAAAGCATTAGAAATTCGATGTGTAAGACAACATAACATACTTAATAAATCTTCTTCTTTTTGAAACAATTGAAATGCGGAAAACTTAATTTTTTTAAATAGAAACGCTATATTTTTATGCATTAGTCGAAAGCAAAATTTAATTGTCTATTAATTTAAATAAGCCACATATGAAGTTAAAATTAATAATTTTCGAGATATGTGTTTTTTAATTTTCGTACATTGTCATCCCTCCTGAGAACCATAAAAGTAATTTTTAAATGTTTTTTAAAACAAAGCTGATAAACTATACGAACTAATAAATAGAATATGGTGTAAATAAGAAAATACACCA
>JAFFZR010028912.1:0-10287 GCA_018397195.1 Lethrus apterus | reverse complement strand
TCTGAAGTAAATCAGCCGTATTCTGTAACTTTCATAGCAAGTTGTTAAGATAACAATGTTGTTATCACTATAGAAACAGGTTTTTGATTGGTAGAAAAATACAAGTTGTCATGGTGATAGCAAAAATAACAACATAACAAGTTTGCTAAAAGTTACAGAATACGGCTGAATGTGTCTTTTATTCAAAAAAATTGTTATGTGAGGTACCAACTTTTTTACATCACCGTTTAAGTAGTAAGAAGGTCTATTAAAAACAGAAGAAAAAAGTGGGGGTAGTCATTTAAAAAAAAATTATGATGACGTCATTGTGCAAAAACAAATGACGTCATTCCAAAAAAATTAACGTCAGAACACGGCATTTTAGAAACAAAAATTGACCTGTCCGATTTTCTTAAAAACATTATGAAACGCTTTTATGAATTCTGTTCCAAACTTTATCACCACAGTGTATAAAAAAAAATAATAAAAAAAGAAAATCCACACGCAAACCAACAAAAAATATTTAAAATTTTAGAGGTGTCCATGTTTGAAAAATATTAGAAAAATCTTGACTACCATTCAAAAAACAGAATTTTATTTTTTAACATTAAAAATTATTCAAAACGACACTCTGTACCCAACCTAACCGACTTGTTTTAATTTCTTTAATATCCGTGGTAAAAAAATTGCCATGAATTGACATAAAATATTATGTTTTCATAAAATATTATTTTTTCTGTAAAAATTTGGAAAATCTGGCTTACTGAAAAAAATTGAAATAAATAAAAACCGGCAAACTGTGTTCACAGTAAAAATAAATTTGTGAGGGGACTAGATTTGAACAAAATATTTTAAGAATTACATTTTATGTTTTTTACTTTTTACTTGTTCACGAAAAAAAGATAAGTAATTTAAAAATTACAATAAAATGTATAAAAATTAAAAAAAATTAACAAATAGTTGCTATTTTCTAAACATTTTTTACGGTGAATATATTGGGAAAAGTCTAGTTAAATACTCACTCAAAGGGAAATTTAATTTAAATTCTAGGCCATTTAAGCTAGCTAGAGCCTCTGATTAGCTACTATTAGGTACTAGGGAAAACTCGAAGAAGAAAATTGAATAAAGTACTTCCTCAAGCTGCCAGGAATTTTTTAGATTTTTTTCAGAAAATGTGTAGCCTCAGAAAATCTCATGGCGTGGACTTTCAAAATTTTCAATCTGCATTTTGTTAACTGTTCAATAAATTATTAGAATGTCATAGAACAATGACTTCAGTATTGCTGTATTATGTCTAGTAATTAAAACAATTGTCTTTTATATTCTAGATGAATAATAGGAGTGGAAAAATAATAATTAATGTGTTTTTTATCGGAATTATTCCATGAATAACATTCAATTATTTAATTTCATATTAATTATAAATAAGAAAGTTCTCAATTTGTCTACATTAACACTTAATTTTTTAGTGTGGCATTAATGATTTATAAACCCCAATCCAATCTGGTTTACTAAATGCTATTAATAAAAGCAAGATCGTAACATAAATTTCGGCGATATATGCTTGAGATAAACTTGGTTTGATCGCTTGCGTCGGTCAGGTGTAAAGCGAATGCAGTGAGTGTCCAAGTTTTAATAACTACATGTAGGTAACGGCAAACCAATTATCAATAATTAATATTCGCCCTTAAAAAAACATTTCGAAGCAACTGTGTCGTTAATGAGTCGACTGGATCTGTAAATCAAGGACGCAATCAAACTATTGTGCATGCAGATGCGATAAAATGGTACTTTCTTTTTTTTATCGATGATTTGTTGATTTAAGTTTTAATTTAGGTCTCCGTAAAAGTGCTCTTTATAATTTGTAATTGTAACAAGGTTGTAGATTTCTTGCATTTTTAATTTAACGACAAAAAGTCATCTATTTTAAACCATCGCTATTTTCATTTTTCATGGAAAACGTAATTTCCTTTGAAAATGTAAATTTATTAAGAAGGAAGTCTGTTTAATGGTCGTAACGTATATTTATGGTTGAACGGTTAAAAATTTTAATAAAGTGAAAGTCATCTATTTTTTTCATGTCGATGGGTATTATTGATGCCCATACACTTGTTTATAGAGTTCGCACCCTAAACAGCGAGTAATTCAAAATCACTAACCGTAACTATTACACAATGAGGTCCGATATTATATTAAACATGGTGATTGTGTGTTAGTCACATTTGAAATACGACCACAATTTTTGTTTAATTATAAATGATGTCAAAATTTGATCATATTGGATATTCAATATAAGAACGATATTTTAATTTAATAATGATGATGATTTATTGCCCAACCCATTACATAAAAATTAAACATGGATAAATATGTGTATATTTTTTCATAATTATTTATCCAACAATTCATATCTTATTGTGGATTAATTCGTTTATAATTGACGCAAGATCGATAAATGCAAAAGGAGAAATTAATGTATTCTTTAAACACATCGCAAAATAAATGATATTCTTTAAATTGGTTTGAGCGAGGAATGCGTTTTCGAAACGTACACAGAAGATAAGATAATTAATGTTATTTGAAATCTGCCACAATAAAAATGCATAATTAATGATAAGCCGTCAATTAAAATTGGAAAGCTTTGCGTGTGCGGAGGAAGCAATTTTTTTTTATTAAGTGGATCGATACCGTTTAAGGAAGTTGTGAGTATTTGGCGTTATTACATAATGATATTGTTGACGGGCAGGGGTTGATAAATTAACGTCAATTCTTTACGTTACAACTAAGCTTCGTTAAATAAATTCGTATTTCAGTAATAATTTTGTTGTTACGCCCTGATGATGTCACTTGCGTCGCTTGTGTATGAAACGTCTGCAGCAAACGTCGAATTGACGCTTTTTCAGCTCAAATAAATACAGATTATTTAATCGTAAAAATTCAAAATGGAGCTCATCTTCTTGATTATAAAAGTTGAATATAAGTAATAGTTTTGTGAAGCAATTTTTAATCAATTAATTTTGCTGCTCTTGACAAAAACTAGGGAAAAAAAATTGTTTAAAATATAAAAAGCAAGTGGATACAAAGTCTAGTAAAATGTGCTTTTCATTTTGAGCAGAATTTTTCCTTCGTTTAAAATTTTTCCAACAACAGAAATCGTGACACAAGATTGAACTGCACTGAACGCTCACCTTCATGGACTAAAGTTAGTTTCTCCGCGATTGACCCGTCGTCAGTACAGCTGCTGTCAGCTTTCAATGCTTGTCGAGCCTACAGATTTCTTGTCATAAATTGCGGACAACGCCTGATGTTATGACATCACCGATAGATGGACTGTGCATTAGTTTTGTGAAGCAATTTTTAATGAATTTTATGGAATTTTGTTTTATCGAGTCCAAAATTATTCGAATAATTTTAAGTATACGTATCTTTTAGTGGTGAGCAATCGACCAATAAAAAAACGTTTACCAATTTTTATTTAATAATTTTCATTTATACTGATAGTTCTGCCATATGATCCTCTCTCTATCCTTTCTTAACTTGTGTCATCTGTTTGATATCTTCACACGCAATTCCCATTTCTGTTGCTCCTTCTTCAGTGCCTTCAATACGTTTTAATTTTCTTGGTCTTTCTCTATAGGTTCACACTGTTGTTTTTGTTTCATACCCCTTTTCGTAAGCCTATTATTTGATATTCTGCATAATGAATAATATTGGCCCCAGTATGACACCCTGCGGCAGTACCATATTTATTGTTTCTCTATCTGACGCATACGAAATGGGGCATGAATTCTCGTCAAAAATACATACTGCTCTCTTTCAATCAACTATATTTTTTTAAGTTAAATGTGACCAGTTATCAGCATTTCTTTTTGTTTTTTTTTACAAAAATTTTTAATTAGTGTCAAATTCTTGGTTAAAAAAAATTTACAAATTTCTAAAGAAAATAAGGAATTTTCTCTTTCTTCGAAATGGCATTTTTATCCATAAATAAGTCTCATTAGTGTAAATTCCAATAATTATTGAAAATCCACCCTACTCTCCTGTGTTAGAGCTTGATGACATATTTTCAAAATTCAAAGAGCAATCCCTGGGAAAAAGTTTTAGAACGCCAATGAATGAAGACCAATATAGGTATAAAAAAATTAATTTTGATTATATTGAAAAATGTGTTTTCTATGTAAAAAAATAATAAATATCAATTTTTTTTTAATCCATTAATTTTGCTGCTCTTGCCAAGATCTAGGGAAAATAATTGACCAAAAAAATAAAAAGCAAGTGGACACAAAGTTTCGTAAAAGGTGTTTTTCGGAATTAGGGGATTAAAAAAATATTTTCAAATTTGCCAATATTTATAATTTTTTTTTACATAACCATGTTTTTTGTTTTTTTGTTTTTATGAATCTTGCGGTTTTCTTTATTATTGTAACTGGTCTCTCATTTTTTATTTTCCGAATGTCCATTTTGAACAGAATTTCTCTTAGTTTAAAATTTTTCCCAACAATATAAATCGTGACACAACTAACTTGATTTGCATTAAACGCTCACCTCCATAGACTAACGTTAATTTCTGGGCGATTGACCCGTCGTCAGTACGGCTGCTGTTCAATGCTGTCGAGCTAGCGATTGTTCGTTCACAGATTCCTTATCCTAGATAGCGGACAACGCCTGATGCTACGGCATTCACCGATAGGTGGAGCTGTGCATCAGTTTTTAACATAAATCATTTACAACCTTTGGATGAAAGTTTATGGACGTTTCAAGTCACTATAGAAAGTTGTAGCGAGTTGGAGTTTCAAAAATAATGTAGGATCTTTTTTCTCAAATACTCAAATATAAAAACAATCGTTCAACAATTGGTACGAAAAACTCGAAGGCAATCATTATTGTTAATTTCCTAAATTCCAAATTTTAATTGATTTCTTTAACTGATAATATTTTTAAAGATTTTAAAAAATTATAAAGGAAATAGGGAGGGTGATTGTCTCGTAGATTTTTGTTCTTTGAAATAATATTCCTGTCCGTAAGTTCCATTACTGTCAATTCACATAAATTGATGTGAACTTTTGGAATAAACACCACCAATAACAACCTTTGAATAAAAATTTATAAACGTTTCAAAAATAATCCAGGATCATTTTCCTCTTGCAAAAAAAATCTACTATTAATTATATTTACTAAAATATAAAAATAATCGTTCAACAGTTGATAGGAAAATTCCTTAAATTCCAATTTGGAAAAATTACAAGGTTAATTACAAATTTTAATTTACGTAAATTGTAAATAATTTCACAATTTTGCATCGACATGGTGTGAAATATAGGATTTCCTTTTTCGATTAATAATAAATTAATTTTTAACATTACGTAACAAAGTAATTTAGGACACGTAACATCGCCACTGTCTTAATACGACATGAAAATTTATTACCTATCAGTTAGGTAATTTCGCACAACATTTTTTCCTGTAATTACAACGTCAATGTAATAATCAATTTTAAAGCAGAATGTAATCAGGTTCGCAGCAGTTGCTACTGTGTACCATTCCGACGCCTATATTTTACACACGAAGGGACGGTGGAAACGTTACGAGTTGCCAATATAAATAAAAACATCTGTTTTAATTGAGAGTGTTGTAAGATTTGACAAGAGCTGTAGTTTTTCGCAGATAAGAGAACACCGGGCCGTTTATTACAGAGCGTGCCAGGTCAGGAGTTGTCATAAACGAATTGCATTTTAAACTCTCCTTAATGGGCCGAGCATTTATCTCTGCCTTAAAATTTGCAATCACCAGCATATTATTAAAGCCGACGGGCAAGGATTTATAAATTACCCAGTGCGCTATTTATTAAAAAGTAATTTCCCAAATGTTTTTATAAATATTTACCTGTGAAATTAAATTTAAATGAGATTTAAATAAACCATAATTTTTTTAATTTTAAGTTGTTCATTAACATCTTTTTTTCAGTATGTTTACAGATAATAATTCTACAAATAACAGTCAATTGAAAATGTTTATAAATTAGCGTTATATTTGTTTGCTTAACGTAAACTTAAACTAAAATGTAGAAATTAAAATGTAATTGTTAATCTTGTCTCAATGACCGTAATCTAAAGACAGATGTAAAGTTGGGATATTTTAGGTATACCTGGGGCACGCCACAACATTCGCGGTAAGGTATTAACAGTTAGTCGAGATAGCACATAATTATTTTAATATTCTAAAAATCATCGAATTTGGGTCATATAAAGGCTCTTACCTTTTTTTTTTCCATAAAGTGCAAATGGAACGAAACGTAAAATTGCTACTTTAATGCGCAAAGATAAAGGCTTATTTTGAATGCATTCGGTTCGAATTTAAATGTTAATTTTCGAAACGTATCAATTAAGTGAGAATTCAATGGAGAAGTCCGTATGGAATCACTTTAAATAATGTCGGATCAGATTGACAAAATTAAGAGCTTTTTTGGTGAAGGTAATTTGGACCACCGGCTATCTTGTATGTTGCAATTTATACAAATTTATCGATATCTCTGGTTCGTATTTTTTTTTTCTAATTTCAAATATTTCAACAAATATAAAACAGTTAAGTTAGTATTTATTTAGACTTTGCGAAATATAAATTAGTCCTGAAAATAATTAAGTAAAAAAAAAAATTTCTTCGAAATAATTTACTATAAACCACGGACATAAACGGATAATGCTCAGGTGAGCATTAAACATAATAATATTAGCATGAAAGTTTTTAAACTAATTGACGTCAATTTATTTTTTATAAAAATGTCTTTTAGTAGCTGTTAAAATTGTTTAATTTCTTTCGGGATTAGATTCTTCGGACTACCTACCACCAGCGTTACTTTATACAACAAATTGCCTAATGAAGTTAATAACATCTTACTGTACAAATCATTTAAATCTGAACTATGAGTTCAGAGGTTTGTGGGTTATAAGTGCTACTATAGTGTGAATGAATTTTTAACTGACACGCTGTAGCTGTACTGTTGAATTAACGTTGTTTTCTTTATGTGTGATTTTGTGTATTTTATTGTATATTTATTTTGTATGACTTATCTTATCTACTGTTATGTAGCAAACACCAATAAAATTATTATTATTATTATTTATCTTTTTTTTTTTTTCTTTTCTTGAGTGTGCAACCAATTAAAACGCAAGTTGTGTAATAAAATATATTTATTATGACACACAATATTAAAAAATATAAAGATGTGTTTCGCAATCTTCTTCGGGTAATAAATATATTTGACTATATAATTATTAATAATATATATAATAAATAATAATAATATATATAATAAATATATTATTATTATTATTATTATTAATTAATGAGCTTCATCTACTAACTTAAAAAATGTCCAGTTGACAATGTAATGTGTTCCTTCCACTGTGATTGATTAATTCGATTGGTTTGATTTAATTGATTTGATTGATCCATTACCTGCAAGAGATTATGTTTTAAAAAATCAAATTATGCTATGTTATGATTATGAAGTCCATCTAAAAATTATAGAATCCATTTTTTGGATCAAAGAGTGAACTTTATGCACATTAAATACAATTTCCAAGTGTCAATAAATTAGAAATGTTTGGCAATTACTCAAAAGTTCTACTGGGTAACTACTTGGGAAATTCTAAAAAAAAAATAAATTCATGACATTTCTTGATGACGCATCAAAAAAGGTAATTTAGTCATAAATATATCTATATCTATCTGCCGTTAGGCGTAAGGTTATTTGAATCGACTTTATCTGATGGCCAAAGCTTCCTAGTTGTTTCTCTTTAATTTTTCCTATTATTGGATCAATTTTCAGTTGGTTTCTAATGTTTTCGTTTTTTGTCTTTCCTGGTGTTGTTTGTTATTTGTCTTAGAAATGTCATTTCTGTAGCGTTCACTTTGGTTCGTGTCCTGTTTTTCAGTTTCCAACTAACTGCTCCATATGTATAGCTACTCTTATACACGTCTGGTTTGACTTTCTCTGGTGTTTCTTTCTTGGACAACAGTGTTGTTTTTATTGCTTTGAATAGTCATCCTGCTGCTTCTGTTCTTTCGATAATTTCACGTTCTATCTTGTTTTCTTCGTTGAGGCCAACTCACAGTGTTAGAAACAATGCAAATTTTATCCCTAAAATATAATTTTAAACCTTAAACCTTGTCGTTATATTAAATTTACATTTATCCTTTTTGAATCATTGTAAAAAAATCTCTGTAGATTTTAATAATTAATATGTTTATTGTTAAATGCATTTACTATCAAAAAGGAATAGAAAAAAAAAGAATTTAATGATTTCTCTCGACGTCCTTTAATGTTCATAATTAGATTCAGTTATGTTTGTATAATTTAAATATGTAATTTTGTATCTTTTATTATGCCAATATATTAATTTTGGATCCAAGTCATCATATAAAAAATATTTTCAGATCAAATATTTTGCCGTTTTTTTTTAAATTTTGCAATTGAATTAAAATTACACATTGGTTGGAACTAAATCGATATCGTTATTATTATTATTGTGATTTATATATTGAAATTCTCAACAAAAAAAAAATTCCTTATTGTTTTGAACAAAATGTCTTATTGAGTCGGGTTGGTGTGGCTTTGGATTTGGATTGGTTCCTTTGTTTCGGAAACGGTATAAGAATTTATATTGACAATATTTTCTTCTTGAACTTCTTCGTGGTTAGATGTCGCAAATTTGGATGGTTTAAATTTTCGACAAAAATTCTCTCGGAAATTACGATGTCTTATTTCGTTAGGGTTTTACATCAACTGAACACTAATCAACATTATGACGATTACAAACTGATGTGCGACTCCATCTATCGGTAGGTGGCCGAAACCTCAAGAGTTGTCCGCTATTTGATCATAGGAAACTGTAGGCGAATTACTATGTCATTACAAAACCAGCAGTCTGAGTCTGCAGACTGCTAATTTGCAGTTAAACTGTGAACAAATTAGATTTGATACACACGCTTGACTTGCATTGAATGCTCACCTCCGCAGACTAACGTTAGTTTCTGGGCGATTAACCCGCCGTCAGTACGGCTGCTGTGAGCGATTAATGCAAATCGAGCGTGTAAAACGAAACAAAACTTTACACCTTTATTGGGAATTGGGATTGACATTTGGAATGGATTGAGTTTTGGGTTAGGTAGGTGTATCGACTTCAGGGTTATGATTGCAGTTTAAACTTTAAATATTTAACTCGGGAGTCTTGATACGGGAAGTTTTGGAAAAATTATAAGAACGCGATGAGTGCGACTACTTTTGGTCTCGTGTGGCCAACGCTAGCGTTAAAATTCCACACGCTAAGAGGCTTAAGTTAAGTCTTACACGTTAATTAAGGTGAAATTTCTAGTAAAATATTAAAGGCATTCCATCCATTTTTTTCTGTAGGTCTCGTATCCAAGAAAATTCTTTTTAGGCTTCATTTTTTGAATTTAATTTTTGTTGTAAATATCAAAAACCACACCAAACTAATATAAAATAAATAAAAGGTAATGTTATGTTCACACGTAACTCACGTTTGTGGTTGCGAATTACATGCATTAATGTTGCAATTAGTATGGACGTCCTTCGTACTACGTCCATTATGTATTAAGCTTAATTTACCCAAAAACGCAAAGTTATTGAAATTACTATTAGGGATTTTATGAATAGTTTTATAAATACCGTATAGCGACAATAAAGAAATGGGAACGGAAATAAAGTAGCCGAAGGTACTTACATGAATTTTTATTTTAGTAGTGTGTTTCACTGGTTATTTACTATTGAAATTACTTTTACTTTTTTATAAAATCACATCAAAGTTATAACAAAATTTGAAAATTGTTTATCACGATAGTCATATAAAAAACTGAAAAATCCCTTACCACAACAAATTTAGAAAACTCTAAATATGTATTTCGGCAACTAAGTTGCCATCCTCAGTAGAAAAACCTAAAAAGGAATCAGTGTTAAATTAGTGTCTGTAGCTAAGGTATCACCTTTGAAGATATGCTCTTCACCAGATCACCAGTGGGTTAACACTGACCCTAAGTAAAAACATTACATCTATATATACTACTTAAAAACTAATGGGATGGAACGTTCCGAAAGCACCTAAACGAGAAAAATTTTAATTTAACAATTCATATAAGCTGGACTGTGGTATCGGCCCATTGTCAGAGTTGAGTAAATAATTTCTATTCTTATGTATAAAAATACCTTCGTAACTATCTAATTCTCTAGGTTTTTGTACAACTTTTATTAAATTAAGGGTATCAGGTGGTAAATTTCCTGTTTCAAAATAT
>JAFFZR010028911.1:0-10291 GCA_018397195.1 Lethrus apterus | reverse complement strand
TTTAATTGATCATGTCTGTTTTAATTATATCCCGCACAAATATATTTCATTTCATTATTATTATCATTTATAGTATTTTGTGTTTATATCGTAAGTTTTCCTATACCTAATTTGTTTTCAACTTACAAATTCCAATGACAAATTTATACATGAATGACACATTTCAAATGTTTTCAACAATTAATTTTGCTCTCATCTCTTTGCTGTAGTAATATATACCGTAAAATATTATCGAATGCAACGGGTCACGTACCTGCTTCTCAAATACGGTCAGCATGATGCGAGGAAGACATTTGTCGTTATTTTCCACGTGCGTTTCGGTTTTATTGGTACGACATTTACTCTGTCAATGATTGTACATACTTATTTTCTTTTTCATTTTAACGTATACAGACTGTTCTACAAAACGGGCCCAAGACTATAGCTGCTTCAATTGTGATTTAATCACCAACAAACCATATATATTATAAAATTGGACAGTCTTAGCTACAACTTGGCGAAAAAAAATCTTTTTTAAACACCTTCATTTAGTTGTTGTGACGTCACCGACAATTTTTTTAAATTACTCGGTGTAATTTGTTTTGTGTGTTCTTATTGAGCATTTTAAGTGCTTTTCACCGGTATAAACCTTTAGTAGGGTTATACCATGACATTTTTGCAAAAAATGTAAAAAACTGGTTTGAGCTAGTAGGCTGTTAAATCCGAAATTCTCTGGAACAAACAACAGTTTGAACAATTTCTTTAGTTCAATTCTAAATTTTATTAAAGATCTAGTTCTTCGTAAGTGTTGCTCCAATTTTCCAAACTTACGACGGTTTGGAGCAATTATGTTGGGAAAACAATCAACATAAAGAATTTCGGATTTAACAGCCTACTACCTCAAACCAGTTTTTTGCATTTTTCGACATTGGAAAAACCTTCTATACTTCCAATTTTAACACGCCGGTAAACAAACACGTCAAAACAGTATTTTATATCTATAAACTTTACTTAAATTCGCTACGAATAAGTCGCTTGTCTGCTCTCAAAGCAGTCAGGCTACTGGTCGGCGAATGAAGTTTAGTAGCGGCGACTCACTCGTCCCTAGGAAAACAACCAGATTTAAAAAGCATTGTATGTATATTGGCGAATAAGTCGTCGCTACTGAGTCGTACGGTCAAGCGGATATATTATACAAGATCGTTCTGAAATATGTCCCATTATTTCAACAGGTGATAGCTGACCTTAACTCAAATCCAAATCCGCAAAAACAGCGGTCCTATCATCATTTTAAATTTTCGACAAATATTTTTTTGTATAGGCATTTGGTTCTAAGTATGGTCCGGCGTCCATTTCAATATGTGTCAACTTCCTTTGGCGGGAATACCATGAAATGTTGCAAAACAACCTTTAGTGTCGATAATTTGGCGTTATTTTCATATTTTATTCAAAATATTATTTCTGACACGTCTTCAACATGGAACCGTCGTTTTTGCATATTTGGGGTTGAGCTATGGTCAGCTATCACCTATTAAAATAGTGGGACTTATTTCAGAATGACCTGTATATAGAAACTATTTGTGGAAGGCACTACGGTTTTATGGGAAAATGAAAATTTATCAGACTTATCCATCTCGACGGCAATTCAAAGAAATCTGAAAAGTTCGCGAATAAGCGTAAACACTGCAAGAAAAATGTCGTTTCTTCAATGAAATGTTTAAACTACAATTAATCATTTAATAGAAATTCCATAGAAAATGTCTATCAAATAAAGGCTTATACTGAAATTGAAATGACTGGTGTAAATTGCAATTAATAAATAAAACTCATTTCAAAACAGGGGAAATTTTAATAAAAATAAGTATTTTATTAATTTCTAGAAAACTGAATTGCAAGTAACACTGGACGATGGAATAATACAAGGAAGACGGTTATTTACTGAAGAAAAAAATATACCTTTCTATGCATACCAAGGGATACCATATGCCAAGCCGCCTATTGGAAAATTACGATTTGCTGTAAGTTATACAAACATAAATATTGAACTCATCTGACTACATGTATTTGTTGAAATGCTTGGACTGAATTCGAATCCTTTGATTTAGTTGATAGAAATATAAATATGTATATTAAATTTCAAGATATGTTACTAATAGAGTCCAGTGCCATATGGTAAATGGTCAGGAATTTTAAAGACAACGCATGATGCTCCAACATGCACCCAAGATACTGAACAAATAATATACATTGGTTCTGAAGACTGTCTATATGTCAACGTGTACACAACACAGGTTTGATTTTATTAAATTACAAAACATGGGAATATCATATATTCATTTCCAGAACATTAAAACAAATTCTACACTTTTACCGGTGATGTTGTTCTTCTACGGCGGTGGCTTTAAATTTGGACAAAGTAACCACACAATATACGGACCGGATTATATTTTAGAACAGGGGATAGTTGTTGTTAGTTTCAACTATAGAGTTGGTGTATTTGGTGAGTCAATATAAATGTTTTATTAACATTACCGTGCTCAATTAGTAAAACTTTATTGCGGTGTTCTTTCCAGGTTTCTTAAGTACCGGCGATAAATACGCGCCAGGTAATTACGGTCTAAAAGACCAACTGGAAGTCCTTAAATGGGTGCAAAAAAACATTAAACAATTCGGCGGGAATCCGGATTCGGTAACTTTGTTCGGGGAGAGCGCAGGGGCAGCGTCAGTTAGTTATTTGATGTTAACGCCCAAAGCAAAAGGTCTATTTCATAGAGCGATCTCCTCAAGTGGAAGTGCACTGTGTCCTTGGGCACTCAGCAGAAATCCCCTACAAATAACGTACGCCGTGGCAGCAGCAGCTGGAATTCTTCCGGACAATAGCAGACAAATGATTAAAGAACTTAGAAAATTAGATTACAAGTGGCTGCATTTTGCCGAAAGAAGTGCTATGGTTTTGGTATGTATTTATGTATATGTAACTTTTTTAGAGCATACTTTGAAAAAATACTTTGGGTATTCAACTAATTATAAATTCAGCAATTGTTAATTTTTAAAAACCAGTTACAATTTTTTATGAAACATTTTCTAATAAAACTAAATTGTAATTATTTGCATAAAACTCTAGTCCTCATGATGCCATTCTAAACAACACTATGATTATATCCATTAACAGTAAAATGCGTTTTAAAACCGTTTATCTTTTTAATGTGATTTCAGGATTCATTAGATCCATTAAACGGTTTAGCTTTTTCTCCAACAATAGAACCAAAAGGCACTGATGCTATAGTATCAGTTGGTCCACATGAATTACTGGCATCAAGTTCAATGGAAAGTATACCCTTTATAAGTGGTTTCAATTCATTAGAAGCAGCTGTTTTCCAATATGGTAAGACTATACAGTGCGGCAAAAACTCCCCCCCCCATGATAACTTTTGAACGGCTGGAGCTATCGTTATGAGAAAAAAAAGTCGATTTTTAATTTTTACGTACAAAATTTTAGTGTTGTCAAAAATTCAATTCAACTTTCTTATTTTAAATGGAACACCATGTATATTTTGACGTTTTTGGAAAGACGAATCCAACGATACCGCAAACGTTCAACTTTAATTTGAAAAGAAGTAAGATAGGCAGCATCAATTTTTCCGTAATATGATATTTTTTTAAGCAAAATTGACCTGAACTGAAAAATTTGCTTTTATTTGTTATTTAACACTAAAAATGTTTATTGCCTTATGGCTAACTAAGGAACACATAAAGAAAATGGCAGAAAAGTTACTGCCGCCTCTCTTGTTACTTTTCAAATTTAAGTTGAACTTATGGTATCGTTGGATTCGCCTCTCCGTTGCCTTTCCAAAAACGTCAAAATATACAGGTTGTTCCATTTAAAATAATAAAGTTGACATCACTTCCGGTTTCACCGGAAGCGGAATTGAATTATTGACCACACCAAAATTTTGTACGTAAAAATTAAAAATCGAGCTGTTTTTTTTTTTTCATGGCGATAGCTCCAGCCGTTCAAAAGAAATCATGGGGGCCAGCCGTTCAAAAGAAATCATGGGGGGGAGTACTGGACCATACTATAGAAATTACTAAGCGTTTTTATGAAAGCTTCCGCGGCAGTTGTTTCTTCATATCCGAGCTAGAACCGCGTCAATTAGACGTTAGTTGCCGACGTTTCGTTCACTGTTACAAGTGACATCATCAGTGCGACACAATAATTGTATCATAAAAGTTGTAGCAGAAATCTATCATTTCTGAGCTTTGGAATGGTCACTCGGAAAGCTCTAGGATATTTTTTAGAACTTTCTCAACAATCATGTCGTACAGTTCGTTATGAATTTTTAAGACATAATTATTGTGTAACTGTGAAATGAAGCGGTTTGAGCTCGGATACAAAAAAATGCAATTCTAAGCCTTTGTTTAGTTTTAGACTTTTTAAGGCCTCTTTTTATCAGTTATGAAATGCCACAGAGACTTATACCTTCAAATATGAACATTCCGCCATTGCACCCCGATGAAGTTGTCGTCGGTAACAAAATAAGAAGATTTTATTTCAACTTTGATCCTCTGGCAACCGCTAACAAGACGCAAATACTGAATGTAAGTTTAATATACAATTTTGTTAAAATACATAAATAAACATACAAGGTGTGCTCAACGACTTGAGTGAGTTAACACACTAGTACTCAAAGTAGAATAGCACAAACATGTTCAGGGGGATGATTTTCCCTTATAAGAATTTTGAATGCTCACTTAGTTTGTTACTCGAAATACTACCATTAATTAGTTAAAGAAAAAGCAGAAAATGAAAAGAGAAGTTAGCACAATAGCAATTGGTATAGTAAAATATATGTACTGTACCGCATTGGACATATTCGCTATATAACTGTGTTACTTTAACCACGCAACAACGTGTGTGAGTTTTAAAATTAAATTAAACTACTCAAGGAAATCTGAAATATGATATTTCGCCGTTCATTTTTTGATCTCACCTCGTATAGTGGTTATCATAGTACATTATGAGAATTACAATAAACGTTCGTTTTATTTAAGTTTATTAGCGACCACCAGTTTCTACGAGGCATCATAGAAGAAGTCAAATTTCGCGCCAAAAAAGCTCCAGTATATTTGTATCAATTTTCGTATCAAGGAGAATTGGGAAGTTTTTTCGATAATCAGGACAGACAAGTGAAAGGTCAGTATTATAATGCAAATAATTGTAATCTCACTCCCGTAAGCCACACAAATACAAATCAATAAAGTCCCTGGTCAGCGCTTTCTTTATATGAACTGTGGCAAGCGTGCATATAAATGGTATGTAAATGTTTCCTAATTCAGCAGCAGCAATTTTTTAAAAATCATTGTCTTCTATGTTGATCGTTTCTATTTCAGAAGACTCGTCTTTATGTTTTCTCAGATCGCCAGCAGCCAACTGCAACTTTGATTGGAATTATCCATTTCCATTTCCGCATTGTCATCATTCACTGTCCTAATACAGCTTTCCTACTCTGAGATTATCCTCTGAGGTTCGACATTATTAATAGATTGATCATTCTATATCATCTCAAGATCTTCACTCGAAATTTTTGTTAAAGTATCAAGCATCAATTAAGTTTTCAAAGCTACTTTATCTTCACCACCAGAGATAGCTTCAAAGACTAAGCACATAGGGCGGCAATTTATTCCAAAGTGATGTGCTCTATTTTTCATAAACTGAACAAATTTTATCCCTTCCGACCATTACTTTATTTTGTTTGTTTGAAGCCATGTGGGTAATACGAGGTGACAATTAAATAACGGGACTACACATGTCCTAGTCGTTAAGCTTGGAGAGGGGGAATGACAACGGAATGTAGTTGACCTTGATGCTTCCGGCGCAGGTAATGCCATATTGCGTCACTCTATCACCTTTAGTTGTTTTTTACTCCTTTCTTGAGTAGGACGTTGTTTTGTCGGAGAGCCGCGATCATGATAATCTTAAAAATCGATCAACGCATTAACCTCAAATTCCTCGAAGTTAAAAAAGACTTCCAACTAAATATTTTCAATTGTTGAAGAAAGTGTTTGACGATAATAACATTGTCACGCACTCGAGTTTTTGACTGGCACAAACGATTTTTGAAAGGTCAGGAGGAGGTTGAAGATGACGAACGTTCTGGTCGACCTGTGACATCAAGAATTGATGAAAACATTCAAAAAATTAATGAAATTGCGCGGAAAGACCGACGGTTGAGTATTCGGATGATGGCAGACATAACAAATGACGAAAGTTTGGGCAAAAATTGTACCAGAAAACGTGAGCAAAACGAGAAAAGGAAAAGCATCTGCTCTGACCTCATGGACGATTCACAGCAGAGCCTGAACTGATAGAGAAATTCATCTTATCAGACGAAACATGGACTTTCCAATACGGATCTGAAACAAAGCGTCAATCCATGCACTGGACGACCCCCACTTCGTCAAGAAGCAAAAAAAAGCTCAAAGGAGCAAGTCGAAAATGAAAATCATGCTAATGGTTTTTTTTTCAATATTAAGGGTGTTATCATGATTAAGTGAGTACCCCAGGGCCAAACAGTAAACCAGAGGTACTACATTTATGTCCTGATGAAGCTGAGAGAAAAGGTGGGGCAACAACTCATGGATGCTGCACCAGGACAACGCACCGGCGGTACTAATTTCGGCACTAAATTTTTTCCAGTGCAATTATTTACTTTAACCTTGTTATTTGGTTTGTATTAATAATAGGATGACCATAGATACAGCATTTCGCTGTATTGTCCGAAATTACAGCAAGCTGTACAGCATGCACGCATGTACAGCAAAACGCCTTTTGAATTTTAATTACGGAGCGAACCCAACCATACGTCAGTGTTTAATTATATATTTAATTCGAGAGAGGGGAGCGGGAGTTTGAATGTGTGTACCGCAATAATGGATTGGAAATCTAGTCACCCTAATTAATTTCAGTCATCGCAGGATAGAGGAAAATCATGTGTATTGGATGGCCATGTCGAATTAAGTAATGACATATTTAATTTTCGTTTGGCCTTCTTATTCATAAATAAATTTTCTTATTCTTCGTCATTTCATCCTTGTTCGCTATTCCACCTAATTTTCCTGCAACCAATAAAGGTTGTGTACTATCTTTCTGCTACTTGCTGCTTCATTATTTTCCTTCCTATTATACCAGTCTCTATAGTTTTATTACTCATTTCTTATTTTCGCGCTGCCATTCATGTTGTATGTCTAAGTCAGCACTGTTTGTCTATTCATTAACAAACTATTCAACCACCACCTTTAAATTTATATTACTACTTTTGCTAATCTGGATTCTTTTAGATCCACTTTTCACCACCATTTGCCAAATTTTCTAAAATATCATAAAATTTCGTCGATTTGAGAATATTAAGTTGCGTATATTTCACTGCAATCAATAAATATTCACAGAATCCATTATTATTACATTTTCAAATGTTTATGTAAATTATTCTTAAAACAAAATTGTTCTCAATAATTTCACAAGAACGTTAAAAAAACTACAAAGCAGATAATATTTTCACCTTAATATCAGTGAAAAGCACACAATTCAAGCAAAATCCTGTTTACATGCATATTTTAAAATTTCGTTAAAGGAGTTGCCCATTCTGAAGAACTGTGGTACGTATGGAAAAACAAAGATCAATCAAGCGAGAACTCGGTGGACGCAAACGTCAGAAAAATGTTCGTCAAACTTCTAAGTAATTTTGTTAAAACAGGGTAAGATGTTTAACACGTTCCAACCTAAATTATTAATGAAAATAATGTGCATTTTCAGCAACCCGACTCCTACAAAAGACCCAGATATACAAAACGTAATTTGGCCAACAGTTCTAGATAAAAACGGCGACTTAAACTATTTGGATATTGACTCAAAACTGAAAATGAGGAAGAATCCACGAGCGCGGGCTATGTCATTTTGGAAACACCTGTATAAAGATTATGGCCGCCCACCTTACACAACATATTAAGTCGATATTTTAAATAAATTAATGTAAACAAATAATTCAGTTGATAAATAAATGTAATATGCCTATACCTTACTATAACTTATTATTATATCTCAAATTCGATGTATAAGCCGAAGAATATTAGATAAAGCTGCAAAACTACTACATCCTGGTGATAGCGTAACTTCGAACGCCATTCTTGGTAAATAAATTAGTGCCAAATATCTTTTAAGCTTGGTCTATATACAGAGTGATTTATAACGTACGGAGGATATTGAAAGGGTAGTAATATAAGATCAAAATAAATATTTTGTCTTAGTAAACTTTTGACCAAAGATCAATAACAAAAAAGTTTAAAATTCTGAAAAATTAACGCCCACTTTTTGAATACCACTGACAGTCAGAGGTTCTCAATAAGTGAATACCAATTATTTAAGCATTTTAAAAATAAGTCAACTTGTTTTTAAACTTTTATTATTTTTTTTTATTTTGCATTGTATAAATAACAATCAGGTATAGTCAATTTAAATTTAAAATGTCAATTAGTTGCATAGTTTGTAAAGAATGTTCATTAATCGATTTAAATTTAACTTCCTGTAACTTTCTGGTTGCTATGTTTTGGTGAAAAGTTTACTAAGAAAACATGTTTATTTTGGTCTTCTCTTAGTCTCCTCCGTACGTTATGAATCACCCAGTATATGATAAGTGCTTCTTAGTAATTTGAACACTGCTTGACATTACTGCACAAATAAATATTGTCCTAATGTGAACGCTTCCATTATTAAGTATTTTAAGCGATGATTAGTCTGATCACATGGACCGCCCTATGTGATTTGGTCAATTGGCTCAAAAAATCACTAAAAGTTGTAAAATAAAATAAATTTCATTAGCTAAAAATACCAAGACAACCAGTTGAGTAAAAAAAATCTGACTTAAAAATAATAAAACACTTGACACTTTAAAAGTCGAACATAATTACTTAATGTAGTCTTCTGGCTTGCGATCATAATTGACTTGCAGTTATAAATTATCCTGCAAAGATTAGAGAATAGATTTAAGAGTAGACTGAGTAAACTCCCTTTATCCAGATATCAAAAACATTTTGTTTAAAATATTTCAAAACAATTACCAACGACACAGCTGCTCATTAGACAATTCGACTTCGACTGCCAAATTATGTAACAGTGCCATTTACATTTTGCAAGATGGCATTTCAAACGTATACTTAAACTAAATATTAACATCTGTTAAGTCAATGGACCATTTTTATATACAATAACAAGACATTATTTTAAAAGCAGAATTTCACAACTTAACTAAAATTCTAATTACGCACGCATATTTCTAGAATTTTCACTCAAATTTATCGGCATTTTACTACTTAAATTTTACGACGAGGGTAGAATGCAAGGCTTCGCATTCCAATATATGTCGACGTAAATCAAGGTTTTTTAATTTTGCGAAGTCGTTTCCTTAAAGACACCGATATACATTTTGCAACTTTTTCCTTTCGGCTTGGAACATTAAAAATAGACTCCTTATCGTGAAAGTGAGCCATAATTTATAACATCGTCAGTAAGTTATGTTATGCTACTTTCTGATGTGATAAAAAAATGGGTCAGGAAAGTCGATGATATTCACACAATACAAGAAGAGACAAATAACAATGGAGAAATGCTATGAAATTTTGTAACAGCTAATGATTTATAAAGTTACATGGATGAAACCAGGCAGAGCAACAGGGATCTACATCGACCATGCACTGGTCAAAGGGAATAACATAGGAATGACCATTGATGTCCTTACGTACAGATAGACGAACACAGATTCTTGAATTATTACTATTACCTAATATTTAAATGCAAAATAAAAAAAGTGGAGAAGACGAGAAACAAATTATAAAACTAGGAAAGCATATGAAGAAGAAATAGAAAAAAAAAGATACTGAAACTTAGTGATTGAAAAAGAATGGCGATGAATTAAAGAATGAGTTTTGGATGCTGCAGAAAACGTATATAGTATATAGAAAAAAACACTAGTAGAACTTGTTGGTTCGATAGAGAATGTGAAGAAGCGACAAAAGAGAAACAATAGCGCGGAAACATAGCAACAGAAAATCAAGAGAATCTGACTCATACAGGAAGTTCAAAGTTATCTGCGCACTATTGCTATTTTCGTTATTTTTGGAGCTACAGAGTCGGTTAAATTAGCAAAGATGCAGTGATTTTTCCGCTGATTACAACGGTCCACACAAAAAAACAATTGCGCATCACATTTCAGAGCCAACTCAGATAATTAGATTTTTTTAAATGGAACAGCCTGTATAT
>JAFFZR010028910.1:0-10299 GCA_018397195.1 Lethrus apterus | reverse complement strand
TATTAATAAATGTTGGCATCTACAAGTAGAATGTATGAACATTAGTTCTGTTGTTGTATTTAATTTTATATCTAATGAGAACAAGATACAGGCGAAATTATTAGTGTATTGAGGATTTAGACGTCAAGAAATATGGTATAAAGAAAAAACGGAAATAACTACAAAACTACTACTTGTAGATACCAACATGAATTAATAAAGATGAAAGGGAATAAGATTTTCTATCCGATGAAACCACAATTAATATAGTGTTGCATTTAAAAAATTCACGTTAGTCATGATTGAAAAGTCTGAACTTCCAACGTTCTTATTTCACGTTTTAATGAACCGAATTGTTTCAATTTGTATTGAGGAATAAAATGCATCTTAATAAATCGAACGGTGAAAACCGCAGCTCTCTTCGCACATTAGTTCCGGAGATACTTCAGATTTCCGAAAACACTGCAAGAGTCGTTTTTTCAAACAAAGTCGAATAACTCCGAAACAGTGCCACTAAGACCAAGCATGTGTTTAATAAACTGGTGTTTATTTTTTATGGACAATCCAAATAGATAATAAAAAATAGGGTGTTGCATTTAAAATAAGAAAGTTTCAGAACTGAATTACTATTAATAACGGAGCAATTGAACTTTCCATCTTAGTTGGTACACTCTGTATATGTTGAAAATTTAAATGTATAATTTTGTAGTTTACTTTGACACAACAAGCTTGACATGCATTGAAAGCTCATCTCCGTAGACTAACGTTAGTTTCTGGACGAATAAACCCGTCGTCAGTACGGCTGCTGTGAGCGATCAATGCATGTCGAGCCCGCGAGGTTATCGTCGGACAAGGAATCTGTACAGATAATAATAAACAAACCGTGAAAATTGTATTGCGACGTCCGAAAAGATAAATATTTCAGGAAAAATAACAAATTTCAACGGCACAGTAGAATTCAGGATGCCACAATATTGCTTTACACAGTACTTTGCTATTAACCCAACGAAATTACAAGGAAATTGCCCGTTTTACGGAACACACACTTAAAACAGACGATTCCCTTGACATTATCTACAAATAATATCTATTACATTGCTTACATTAGCTATTAAAATTGTTAGAACAAATATTTCCCAGAACTAGCTCTGTGTGCATATAAAGTCCATTTATAACAATAAATGTTTCTGTTTTTTTTTTGGATTTTTAGATTATTATTATATATATTATATAATTAAATTCGTTCCTTCTAGTGGAATAACCTACAACGTTTTTTTTTTTTATGAAACTAATCGATGGTTAATGTTTTCTATTAGTAAAAATAAAACAATTTTATTATTCATTGCTGTATCTTTTTTTATCACAAACAATTAAAGGTATTACATTTTGCATTATTTATAATTGAAATTTTTTGTTGTAGCCGTTTTTCAGGAGTATACACTGTGTACGGTTAGCTGTTGCTGCACAACCAGATAAATGTGCCACGTACGTAACCCGTGCACATTCGTTATTAAATATGAGAAAAAACACGATTTCCACGGCGGCTATGTGGGTTTCTCGTCGTGTTTGATTGATGTTTATTTAAATTAAAGCCCGAACGGCATTACACATGCAAAACGTGCGAATAATAATTCAGTGAACTCGGATTAAATGAATCCTGCATATATGAATTGTGGAATTTTTAAATAGTTTTCTGTTTAATTAGTGTACTAGACGTGAACGCCCCGTTCAAAAAAGATTTTGTGAGTTTTATTTTATTTAACAATTTAAAGTCATTTTTGATGATCGAATCACGGCAAATTTCAGCCCGATTTATCTAGCATTAAATAGACGTTTAGGGAATTAATTATTTTTTGAGGCTCATTAGTTGATTATTTCGTGTTCGTGTGAAAAAATATTAATATTATATTAATCTTCACGCTATTTTTCAAATAAATGAAATTAAATTAAATATTTGTTAGGACTAGTTAATTAACTACAATAAATTGAATCATATTTAGCACGAAAAACTCTTTTTTCAATAATTTCAAAAATAATTTTGTAATTTTCAGCGAAATTAGATACTGCATATAGTGAATCATGTACAAATTAAAATATTTAAAAAATACAACTATTCCTAATAAATGCTATTATTAAAATGTTTTCTTAAAACATATAAAATAATTTGTGTTTTTCTCACAAAAATACATTACCAAAGAAAGACTTTCTAACGAAGAACTAAGAAATAAATCAAACCTTTTTTTCTATCCCCCATTTCCTTTCTTCTAAACTGATCTATTCTTTACTGTATTGCATTTTATTTTTTTTTTTTGTATAATAGTGGGCAAATAGAAACATAAATATTATTAAAATATTATTGTGAATCCCTTAGTCGACGTCTGATAATTTTTGTAGATGATTCATTGCTGATTTAAAATTTCCTATTGCATCGTTTATTTTGAATGTGTTAATTATTTTTAAACCAAATTTGAACAAAAAAAAAAAAAAAAATTGAAAGTGTCAGTAACATAAAATCGTTGAAGATGACAGTTCAATTCCAATTATCCACGATGAATGAGTATTGAATTAAAATTTCATTTAGTGATTTTTCCCCAAATTTCCACTTAACGAAATATACTGTAATTTAAATTCAACATTAAAATGTAAAACATGTATAACGTAACGCAATACACTACAAAATGTAATTGAAAACAACGCATAACACGTAAAATTCATTAACTCTAATTACAGTTGTGGAAAAAATATCATCCGTAGGAAATGAAACAATAACTGTCAACCCCAACTGTCTATTAGACGGCAATACTATCCTCGTTAAGGCAATAAAATATCCCTTAACGTTTCCTAACACGTAGACAATAAAAACACATTTTTCTGGACTTTTTTATTGGCTTAGGTTTATCGTTTTTCAAAATCTACAAACGTTATCACGTTAAAATTTTATGGTGAACTTTGGTTTGCAATATCCGATTATATTTTACTTTGAATTCAATACCGAACGCTTTTACGCTTAGGTATTTCGAGTACAAAAATTATTAAAGTACTTACTAAATCCTGGTAATTTATATTTCATCTGCATCCCTAGAAGGATGATCAAAATATAAAAATTAAACCTTTCTCATTCTGTTACCATTTTTTCCGGGCACTGCACTTTTTGTGTTTTTTTATAAAAAATTGCACAAACTGGTTAAACGGTCGCAAAAATTTTTGCAATTTACGTGACACTAATTTAAAGGATTAGATGTCATTAGCAAACGCTATGAACAGAACACATTTGCATGTCAAGTTGATTATTGCAACAGAACGTGTCACTAGGACTGTATCTAATATGAATGCTAATAGCACTGTTATTTACCACTTTACGGCCGTCATTATCGTATTCATACAAATTCGTAGCGTTATACGTGGACTTTTTGATCAATTGAACAGGTAATTTATATGTAATTATTATAAATGATGTATGTATTTTAGAGAATCGAGCTATTTATATTCAGATATTTCCATTAATATTTAATAATTACGCTTTTGAGATTCAACTATACACACAAACAATTTTACTAAAAGCACAAATATGAACGGTTTTTTTTCGTTTTTCATTTTCTCGACATCATTTCACATTTATGTAATTATCAGTTACATAACACAAAAGTCGAAACATCAAAATTAATGTAATGAAAAATTACGTGGTTTGCTTATAGACTGTATTTAAAACGATAATGTATTGGTAACGTCAAATTTAGGATTTGTGCTACCAAACGTCAGCTTTTCATAATATAATATGCAAGTTTTGAATAACTGCGCATAAATATTTCATTTAAATTTCTATGCATGTATACAAAAGCATTTTTGTTCATAGCATATTTTATTATTCAGTTTTAATTATCTTTTTTAGGTATTGCAATTTTTAATTGTATCGTTTCGAATTATTAACTTATAAAATTTGTATTGCACAACCGCACATTCTTCGTCTTGTTCGTATTTACTCTTCGGATTCTAATCGGAGCGGAATATACGTAACATTCGGAAAGTTTGGACAGCTTGGGAAGAACGATTAAATTCGAGTTTAATTTCGTGATTGAGTTGGACGATTCAGTTGGGAATGACTTTTCCTGTTCGGAATACTTCACCAGTATTTCAGGTTATATTAGTTTGTTTAGGATTTAAATGAAGGATTTATTTAAAATTAAACGTTGAGCTTTTACAGCAAATAATTGCCTTAAGTTAATTACGATGTAATTAGTAATCAAGTTCGTGGAGAATATGTTTAGTAAAAAATAAATTTGTTACTTTTAATTCGCATTTAAAATTAATATACGGATATTGTTATTTGTTTTATAATAATTGCGACGCGATTTTCCGGCAAATTGAAATATCGTATTTTCGAATTGAATATTTTAATGCGTTTTCAGTTTCAGTTAAAACGTCGGATGTGTACAGCTTATCTCGTTTATAAAACGCAGTGTCATCCAATTTGTACACGCAAGACGTATAATTTGTATGTGCTGGAAGTTTAATTAATTAGGTTTATTAACTTGTGAAACTGCTTGTGTGATTCGCACGAAACACGGTACACATGTTTCATAATTTCAGGATGTGCTCGATGTTTCTGCCGGAATTGTCAAGTTTCGTGGCCGCCATGTTGTTTGCAGTCCATCCTATTCACAGTGAAGCGGTAAGATATTTAATTACTAATTTCGTGGTTGTACTATTGAAAGAAAAGAAAAAAAATCTAGGTTTAGTTTGTGAACATCCAGATTTAGAATAATTTTTTTTGTTAAAACTAGTATTTAAAGAAATTTTTGAAACAGAAAACTGAAATAATAATCTTTACTCTAAACGTCACTTCATTAGATGTAAAAGAGAAGAGAAGAAAGCTTTAAAATTTTTATTTTAGTTTCGTTATGTCGAGGTAATTGTTAATATTTACGTGCAATATCTAAGATTTAAAATTTAAATAAATTTCCATTTATAAGTTTTCTATAAAATTATATCAAAAATTTTACTGTTCCGACAACAAAGTTTAATTAATTTATCATGCAATCTGGTCTGGTCACTGAATAATGAATTTCTCTTGCAGATGACAACTTAATCCAACCAACATTATTATTATTTATTAGGAATAAGATAAATGTACGTTGGCCTCATTATAAATACTGTTCCAATATTTGTTATTTTTATACATAATGTTTCGGTAATTTTATCATTCCTTTTTAATTCTTGTGTACATTTTATATTTTTACCTATTTTTTTAATCGTATCTTTTCTGCCTTTTTTGTTGCATATTACAAAAATTAAAACATTTGCTCATTCAAATAAGAAAATTGTAAAATCATTAAATTTATTAACAATATGTTTGCTGTATACAACCATTTTAAGATGATTAATTAATTTCAAATGAAAATCATTTTTAAAATTATCTATCTCATATTGCAAGCTACAGCTGGTAATTTATATAATTGTTATATTTAAATATTTGCATATGAAAGAGATTTGCCACTTAGCATTTAATATGTATTATTCCCAAAGGGAGGAAATATGCTTTTATGTGTGCGTAGTTAAATTATTATATATGGTTCACCGAAAGTTTCGCGATTTTGTCGGAAATGTGGGTTTCCCAAAAAGTCTTAAATGGATATATGTTTTTCATACTTTTTGTTTATGTCCATAACATAAACAAAGGCAGTCAAACTATTATTATAAATTTTTTTCAGTTTGTTTAGTTGTCAACCAGATGGCGCTAGTAGCGCCTGAAAAACTGAATTTTGGTAAACCTTCTTTTTCGTACAAGATATTGGTGACATTATTAGAAACAGTTACTCCAAATTAATAAATGTTGCTTTGTAACTAACTTATGAATTTGCAAAATATAAAAAAAAAAGAAAATGTCTTCCAAAATTTGTTAAAATTTCAAGTGAAAGAATTACATTGGTTAAATATTAAAGTTTAGAAATTTCATTCATCAGTTCTATATTGAGGAACAATTTAGTAATAGTAATAACATTAGTAATAACTTTATTGACCAATAAGATCAGTCTGGTTTTAAACGGAAAAAAAATCGAAGAATCGTTATCATTTTCAGGAACCTGAGTTAGTTTAGCTATCAACTACTATAGAGATCGCTAGAAGCGCCTGAAAAACTAAAAATGATTCAGGTAAACGGGAAAATATATCGGTGACATTGTTAGAAACTTTGCTATAAATTAACAAATATTCTAGCAAGTTTTGTTGCAATTTAACTTTTTGAATTTTCAAATTATACGAAGAAAAAATGTCTCCCTAAATTTGTACAAAATTTCAAGAGAAACAAGTAAATCGGTTGTATATTAAATTTCCCATAAATTTTTATCTGTTCTCTTTTGAGACACAGTTTAATAATGGAACTACTAAATAACAATAATATGGCGTTTTCATTTACTAAAAAGATTCACAGCCAATCATTATATTTTATCCGCAAATAAATAAAATTCAGGTTTATTTAGTTATAGAGCATTTTGAACAATCGCAATTGTCTATCTATATTTAATGTTTCAACATTTCAGGTGACGGGAGTTGTTGGAAGAGCGGAAACACTCTCATCTGTATTTTTCTTAGCAGCATTCATGCTATACAGCAAAGCAGCAAAAAGTAAAAAATCTACAGGTGAGTTGCCCAATGTTTGTTGTAACAGTATGATATTTCAGATCCCCAAATATTTAAAAGATGAAAGATGTATTTTTAGATGAACATTTTTTTGATTCTAACATACTTGCTTTCAAGTATTCATTCTTGCGCTTTTCTCAATTAAGAAAAATAATTTAACATGTGTTGCCTTATATTTTATTTTATTTAACCCTTTCTGTTCTACCACCTCAACAGGTCGAACACAATTACAGAGTGTGGTGGTCTTTGGGTTGCGGCCACGACCTACAGTTGTAGAAACCATTCCAGCATATGCTGCAATTATGGAAACGTGGAAAACCTAATCAGAATGGTCGGTCGGAAGGCCAACTCAAAGTTAGAAACATTGTAAACTTCTGAGATTTACTGACTAAGCCACTAGACCAATCATCCCATAATGTTATACTTCGGAAAAGATTTATCATAAAAAAGCATTTAGAAAGTCTTTTCTTTATATTTATTTTGTGTGAAAATAATTATACATTATTGTAAATTTACCTGTTTTTTAATTTCTAAATTATTATTGGTTTTCAAATTCTGGTTACACGTGAATTCGTTTATTGCGTTAATGTCATGAGTGTTCATCATTGTAGTTTTCTGGCCAGATTGCTTTACTTGCTGAGAATTTTTATTGAGTTGCTCGTACCGACTGAGTAATTTCTCCGCTTTTTTCTGTTCTTGTTTCAATATTTGTATTTCGCAGTTCATACGTTCTTGGCATTGCTTTATAAGTTTCTCTTGCTCCGCTTTTTCCACATCGCATTCCGTAGTTTCGATCTTCTTTGTAATTTGCGCGATTTCACTTAATATCTTTTGAATCATTTCCTCTAACTGACACTTTTGCTTGTCCAGACAGTCTAACTGGCTGTTGATTTTTGCTATTTTATCTTCCATGTTGTGTTGTTGCAGATTTTTATTAGTTTAAATTTTATTTGGATGGTTGAAACACACAAAATTTTGAGCTTTGATGAAAAAAGTTGTTGATTTGTTTTTTGACAGTTGACATGTAAAAATATGATTGATGGCCTACTCTATATATTAGAATTTATCTTTGTATGTTTTCTTAAATTTGACATTAAGTTTATCTGGACCTCAGAGCCAAACAGTATTAAGTCACATTTTTAAATTTTACAGGAGAGCAATTTGAAAAGGCTTCACACCAAAATGTTACAAACGTCCTCCGTTTGTTACTCGAACTTTGAGACTGATAGTTTTCGTTTGTAACATTTTGGTGTGAAGCCTTTTGAAATTGTTCTCCTGTAAAATTTAAAAATGTGACTTAATACTGTTTGGCTCTGAGGTCCAGATATTGTTTTTCTTCATGTGCGAAAAAAAAAACAAAAAGATGGCAATTAATTTTTTTAACGAGTTTATTTGTATTTCATCTGTTTGCCACGCGAGTTAAAATTGCTTTTAAGCGCATAACCGTTGAACTAAAAAGCTCAGCAAAATCAATTGCGCTACATTAATCACGCTGTAAGTGTAACAATAAATCATCAGAAGTTTATATGCATTTTGGTGCAGCGCATTGTGTTATATATAACGTGACAGTTATAAAATATTGGCGGACAAAATAAAACTGTTCAACATCTTATAACTAGAACACAAGAAAATGGGAAAAATTTCCTGAAAAATGCGGACAGAATTTAATTTTCGTAATGTTCCCGTTTGTAACACACATAATTTTTCCTGTGTACTTGAACACTTTTAAATTTTATCAAATTAAAACGATAAATTTATGGATAAACTCATATATAAAATATTTTTATAGGTATATATTTTTTTTATTTAAAAGTTTAATGTGCATGTTTAACTTTTAGCGTAAATAATATTACAATAATGAATATTTATTAGGTGACTAAAATGCCAGGTCGTGCACAATTAAGTTACCATAATCGAGTATGTAAATTTTCGTTAAAATGTAATTACATGTTAATGTATTTTGAATTTTGCAATTTAACTGTGACAATTTGTTATTATTTTGAAAATATAAGTGTGAGTATCATCACATTTTTATGTGTTAGTGATGCACAATCAGTTTATATTTAATAATAACAAAGAAAAAACATTTTAACCTTTTCTTTATTAAATCAGTTTTATTAATAAAATTTATTTATTTACTTATTATTGATGTTGAAATTCAAACTTGACTTTTACGACTTTTCAGAAGTCTTTTGTACCTCGAGTATTGATTGCGTTTTTCTGTGTGGCGCTTCTGCTTGACTAAAGGTTTGTACAAAAGCATTCACTCCTGTCGCCTCCAATTGTTCCACCGGCTCCTCTTTTCAACTTTTGTGTTTTCACTTGCAAGGTGTATGTTTTCGTAAATGTCGGTATGTCGAAAACAAATTGCTAAGTCAATATTATACTAGAAAACTATCTTTTTCCCACACGTTTTGTGAATAAAAATATAACTGTTAATTATTTTCAAATATTCAAATTATTTATTTCATAACTACAGGATCTTCTTTGTGGATTGTTATCGCTCGAAATAAATTTTTGAAAAACTTCAATGAAAAATGTTCTTTGTTGTGAGTGGAATTCGAACTTTTCACGGTTGATACCTGGAGCACATCACGTTATTCTGCACATCCGCTATGAACTATCGCAACAAAGAAATACTACAACGGAGAGAGCGACACACAAAGATTTAATATAACAATAGTAAATCATAAAAAAATTGTCAGTTTTAGTTTAACCAAGTTTTTATCTGAAGAAATGTACAAATTTGCAGAAATATGCTCTTTTCTGAGTCTTTAAATAAATGTCGATGAAATTATCAATGACAATTGCTTTTAACTATAAAGGAAATTATTGAACGTGAATTTACAAATCGTTTTCAACAACTAATTTAAAAGGAATACAATCATATATCCTTGTACTAACCGTTTTAATTAATAAACTGTCACGAATATTCGGACAAATTATAAATTGAAGTGGCGGAAAATTCGGACGAAAGAAATCCAACGTTAATTAAATAAATTCTTCATTGCATTTCTTGTTGGATTTGCCGTTTCGGTTACTTGTCAAACTGAAATAAATTGAAAGATTAATATAAAAGATTAACCTTTAATTATACGAGACAAGGATGCAAAATGGAGCACGGAGCACGCGGACTAAAAGGATTCAATGAACACAAAACCAAACGAAAAGACGACATCCGGGAAATGTGAGAAACGCAAGTTATTTTAAACTAAAATAATTCTTTTAAGAATCTATTCGTGTGGGTTTCGTGAAATATCGGTGGATGCTCATTATATTTTAACGAGCTTCGCAATATGTGAGTATAGTTGGAGGTATGCGAAAATATACAGGTAGAGGTAATTGAAAAACATTTTGAAAGAAGATGCTTGAAATAATATTTACTTAAACAAATTGAAAATCAAATATACAGTGTTTTTCTTTTGCTTTTCCCCTTTTGCCAATTATGTTTCACGATTTGTCAAATTACTTTCCAACTTTTTACTGCAGTAGACAATGATTTATCAGACAAATTCCTTTTGTGTCAAATGTATTTCACTATATGTCAGTGAACTTTCACAGTTGCTTTGTCTGCTTCGTTATAGTTATAAAATGAATAGGAATAATCACCGGAGGAGAAAAAATAACAAAATCAGCAATGAAGTTCGCCGACTAATAATCCGTGGCATGAATAATGGTACAACG
>JAFFZR010028909.1:0-10305 GCA_018397195.1 Lethrus apterus | reverse complement strand
AATTTGGAGAACTTTTTCAAAAAACTAACAACGCCACTGCATTCTTATCAAAAAAGTGCCTGAAGAACGTGGACATTATTTTCCTTCATTTTTCCAAATAAGTAACATCGAATTTTTGCGCATAACTCGAAAACAAAAGACGACAGCCAACTTTGGTTTTCTCCAAAAAAGCGATCGAGGATGGTAGGGTAATTTTTCTGTATCTCTTATGGTTATTGAAATTCCCTATTAAAACATTGAAATTTGCCCACCTGTACATCTCGATTTAAAGCACTCTACACATTAGGAATACAATAAGACTATACTGCGCTAATTTATCTCAGAACATTAATATTACTATTTCAGGTTCAACAATTCCGATTGTAGCTGAAGCTAGAAATATTCGGCTGTATATGGACAACAGTTTCCGTTATCGCGCTCAAATTTCAAATTATTCAGGCGAATCTTTTCATTCCGTTCTATATTAAACTATGAAATTATACATGTGAGGCTTTCGTTCTTTCACAGTTTAACTACTGCGCTGCGGTGATTCATGCGACTTTGGACTCTTTTACAGCAACTAGAATTTAGAGAATCCAGAATTCCTGCTTAAGGTACATTTATGGGCTTAGAAAATTTGATCATATATCTCGTAAGTTAAAAGACTCTCTGAGTGACTAAACATGCGGAACAGAAGACGGTTGCAATGTTTACATCTGTACCACAAAATCTTGTTATTTAAATCTCCACCGTATCTGAACAAAAAAATCAGATTCCGGTCGGATATTCACAACGTGACAACTAGGTTTCGTGGAAAAATATCTCCACCGCCACACAAAACTTCTTTATATGAAAGATCGTTCTCATTTCAGATCTACAAAAACTATAATTAGGTCTCGGATAGTTTACTAAGTTGAATGTCGCCAGTTTTCGCAGCAAATTAAGAAACTTTCTATTTCTGGAACAATGTTAATGTGTGTTAATTGGAAATACATACTCGCTATTTGTACTTATTTATAGTTTTGTACCTTCCAATATAGACAACCGTTATTATATTATATTTGATTGTTTTTTGTATATATTCTAGGTTAAGATATTTATGTTTTTAGGCATAACTTTAGAGTATAATTCCTTATTTTATAATGGTTAGATTTAACAGTTATGGGTGTTTCCATATTCTGATTCTCACCATTTGATTGTGAAGCTATGATGTTTTTTCTTTTATTCTTTTTTGTTTATATCCGATACTTAACTAACTGTGGAGATTTTTAATACCTATCTTAGAAAACAGTTGTTGTTGTTGTTATTTTATGTTATTTTTTAGAATTTTTTAATCTTTATTAAAAGAAATAATTTTGTTCCTATTTAAATTTTATTCCAATTGTAGTTTCCGCAACTTTAGAAATAAGACCTAATATGGTTATATCAACGGAAAGAGATGAAAAAGACGCATCGAAGTGCGCCTCGGCCAACTATAATTGCCATTTAAAAAAAAAAGTGACTTGTCGTTTCTCAGTAGGCATTAAAAGTTTTTTAAATTTAATTATTCTAGGTTTAAAAAACTTATTAAATAGTACAACTTTCGTATACAGTTCATCTCTACAATTGTGAAATAAAATTATTTGAATATAATGAAAATTTAAGAAATTTTATTTTATCTCTCTCATCTGAACGGTTGCCTGCATCAAAAATACTGAATACAGATAAATTGTGGGTAAACAGTTGATCATTTTCATTTTTTTTTCCATGTTACCCATATGTGACCACTGAAAAAGATCTACACTGTATAGTTAAGCAAATAAAATAACTCACCGTGCTAAATTCACATCCGTTATCGGCTTTGAGGCACAGCTTCACATTACACTGATAGTAAACCGATTCAGTAGAAGGAAATTTATGAGCCTGAAATTTAACAGATGCTTTCGTCTTGTCTACCGAGTATTGAAACATCCCCATTATTTCTGGATCCAAAGGACAGCCTTCGTCATTTATTAGATTCTGTTCGCCAAAACCAATACCATCACGTACCAAACAATCTGTCACGCGAATTCCGTAGGTCTCTTGTTCATCCAAAGATACAAGCAGAGATAACGGGTCTCCTATTTTCACGTTTTCCGCCACTTCTTTCGAACTAGGATCGCCCGAAAAAATTTTCATTGTACAAGCTGGCATTGGAGTTGTTTCAGTTACGGGATCACTTTGTAAATATCTGAAATAAGAAATAAAATAATTGATTTTTTTCTTAACATTGAGAAATCGAAAATTACAATAAGGAAATAGCGAATTTACAATAAAAAAATAAAGCAAATCGAAGAAAACTCTTAAACATTTTTCCTAAATTACATTTTTTCTCAGAAATTCTAAAAGGCAATCTCTTAAAATAGCAATAAAAGTAGATCAACAATATTTATATTCTGTCTTTCAGGAGGAATAATGCCACACTGTAATGTGTGTCCTAATAAACATGTGTAAGCTTTCGTGGAAAAGAAACTAAAAGTATTTAAACGTAAATCTTCTAGTTTGCTCTTTTTTAGTTTTATACTCAATTAATGTACTGTAATGGTTTTAAAAGTTTAAATTCTATTTAAATCTATGAACTTAATGAAAATAAAAGTTGGTATTTTCTTGAAGTTCAGTTGGCTTCAAATCAAATTTGTATAATTTCTTTAAGAGATATAAAAGTTCAAAAGAAAATTATAATAAACTCAAGAAACAATATAGTAAATTAATATCTGAATCAAGTCTCAATACAGCCATATGTCACACATTACCCTTTACTCAGTTACTCAGTTATGTTTAATATTACGAAAAGTTAATAGTAAGGCTATAGTAATCATAGTTGGCTATGATAAATTATGCCGTGAAAACAAATGTTGTGTTACACTTAATTTAAAATGTCTGTCGGAAGGCTAATTCAGAGTCAGAAAAATTGCAAACTTAAATCTGTGATATAAATTTACAATATCTCCCACTTAGACTTGTCTAAACTACTAACCTACTGACTAAGCCACTAGACCAGTAATCCTTAAATGTGAAATAAATTTTTTAATCAATGGATTAACAAATTTATTTATTTAAATAAAAAAAATTGTCAATGGACAATTCTTTTTCATCCCATGTCAAAGCGGACTTGTTTCTAAGGCCTAGTTTGGCGCTGTAATATTTTTAAGAGTGTAGAGCTGTTAGCCCCAAACTTAACCCTCTTCCCATCTATGGGCTTGGGACCAGCAATCGTATCCAGAAATCCGCTCAATCCCCACTCTACCAGCTTCAGGCCTTTTAATAATAATAACAAACAATTTATTTAAATTAAAAAAAAAAAATGATGACACATGAATTAACAATCTGCGAGTGAAAGTCTTCATTCTATTTCTGAACGCCGAACATAAATAACAGTTTTAATTGGTTGTTGTTGGTTCTTCTTAAAAAATTGCTATTGAAGATTTCTTGATATACAAATACTTACCAACTTCTCTAACATCTAGACAGTTTTCATCGCTGTCCCTAATGCGTACACCACTTCGACTATTTCTTACGAAGACAAAGTTAATATTAATGAAAATGAAATAGATAAAAGTCAATATTAAATAAATTTCTCGGCCATTCTTTAGAAAATTTCGATAAGAGATATTTGGAGAGATTTGCATTTTCTACAGGAAAATGTAATGAAAGAACTGTCCATTGAAGAATGGAATTGGTGGAGGAAACAAATAGGTAGTTGAATACTCCGTAAAGGCAAGCCCGAGTATTATATATCATTTCATTCGAGAACTCTGATGCGTCATCAATGCGCAGAAACGAATTTTCGTATTTTTCGTTTTTAGTTGGCATCACTTGACACATTTTAATATATGCAGTGGCGTATGAAATATAGCGTAATTCCCAATTCGTATTTATACAAGTTTTTGGTAAGTTTTATAGTTTGTAGTTTATGTTTAGATAGTAATTAGTTTCTTATAGACATTAGGCCGTATGATTTTCCTTTCGCTAAAACATTCATTAACGCGTGTTTATCTAAATAATTGCTTTGGCTAAACAACTGTTTAAATAATAAATTAACTAAAGGGTTATGATTTCCTTTGTATTAGAGATTCATTAACTAAATAACGTCTCTAAGTAAAAAAGTTTGGCAATGCTGCAATTTATAACGTATTTAATTTGACTGACACGCATTGTCAGTTATTAATAAAATAATGAACTTGGAAATGGATTTAATAAAAACGAAGTTTAGAAACGAAGAGGAACTCCATAAGTTACAAGTACAAGAACTGAATTTGAAAATAGAGAACGAAATGAAAACAAAAATTATAAGAGAACTAAAAATTCAAAAAATTAAATTAGAATTAGAAAGATTTTTACTAAATTCAACTAAATTTAGTGCTTAAACAAATGTTATCTTAACACAAATAAAGTTTTCATGGATTAGAAGCAAAATCAAATATTTTCATTAATTTTTGTTTCTGAGCCCTGCCACAATCCACACAATCACCTGCGGTGACCAAAATATCGTCGTATAAATTGATTTCTAAACATCAGTCCTCTCCGTCTGTCCTCAGTCCTCGCAATTGGTACGGGCAGAGCCTCATCCGTCACTGCTTGATCAAAATCATTATCTCTGTTCAGTATTATGTTGTAGAGAAGAGCCGTAGCCACTATACATATTTTCGATGTCGAGAGCTTAATTTCAAGACCTCTTCTTAAAGCTTTAAACATGTTTTTCCCTCGCGCAAAACAACATTCTACTTTTACTCTTGTTCCTTTATGAGTTGCATTATAAGCGATTTCGCCAGTTGTCCTAGGATTTAATAAAGGAGGTAACATGTAATGGGTACATGGGTATCCACTATTTCCTAACAATATTCCGCGTATACGATTATTCTAAAAATAGTCCTAAAAATAGTCACAGGTTTTTAATAAATTTAAAATTTTAGAATCATGCGCGCTTCCACGCCAACGGCTAACTATGTCAAATATTTCTGTATTTGACATTAGAAGCCTTTTCGACCCCAGTAAAGTCGAGGATTTTGTCCGTCTGGATTCTTTATTTTTTTATATATATTTTTAGTCTATACATCCCACTGCACCAGGAAAGTTTCTTACTTCATAAAATCTACATACTGTGCGGTACCTTTTGTTAGCCGATACCTTTTTTTAAATTCTATTTCCGAAAATTATTGAAGAGTTTTTTACGCAAGCGATATGTATACCTATTTTCCCGCAGAACTAAACTCATATGGTAGTCAATTAATTTTTTACCGAATGTTGTTTAATTCAGATATTTTTTTGAAAATGTTAAGTTTACGAAAATATTAAACATCACTTGTCGTTCTTTACAATTTTATTTAAAAATAGTTACTAACGAATCCCGGCAAACAGTTAATTAAGGGGAAATCATAGGGAAAAATTAAAGACAGTCGTTATAGTATATTAAGTATCAAGAACGGTAAGGGATGTTTACCGTTCGAAGACAATTGTTTGGAGGAGGAGCGAAGCGACGACTCCAATTATTGTCTGAGAACGGTATCCCTTACCGTTCGTGATACCTATGACGTTTTTTGAGCGATTGAGTTAGTAAGAGCATTTAAATATCTAATACAGATTCATAGGGAGATAAACATAGGTATCTGTGTAAGTTTCCATGTCCATATCACGTTGCCGTAATGCCAAGTTGTTTTTACGTTTCTATAGCAATTTGTAAATAACTGCAGCCATTACAGTTTTTTGTAAAATTTTACAATTAACATTTAAAACTAGTGAAAATGAGTGAATTTGAAAGCGAGGTCGAAGAAGCTTGGAATGTGGGATGTTCGGCTATCATTCCGGAGAAATCGAGAGACCGGTACGCAAATACCTATCAAAGTTTCAAAGACTGGTGCACTAGGAAAAGTACAACTATTTGTGAAAAATCTTTGCTGGCGTACTTTGTAAGAAGAAATGAGGTACTGAAAGCTTCAGGAGGTTACTGACATATGGAAATTTTTTACGTTAATTACTTTCTTAAAGAAGAAAAATGAAAAAGTTCACTACTTGGATTATTATAATCCAAGTAGTGAACTTTTTCATTTGGTTCGAACGATCGCTGAATATGTGTCTTCGTTTGACAAATATAAAAACCTTCGTCCGAGAAATGCAACATCGTCTCATTTCTTCTTAAATTATAGTAATGGGAAATGTACAAATCAAGTAATTGGGAAAGTTACAATTGGAACTTGGCCAAGTAAAATCGCTGAAAATTTTTAAATTGAAAAATCCTGCTAGTTACACTGGGTCTTCAAGTACAGCTGAAGCTTACGTTGAAAATAGTGTAGAAAACAAGATTAAATTTGCAAAAAAAATTCATGGTGACAAAAATGAAGAATTTTCAAAACTATCGACCTCAACCTGTAATCAACAAGACAAGAAAAACATGATGAATGAAAATTTTGACAATGTTAATGTTGGGACAAGTCCACTGATGTTGCTTAATTACAGCGGCAAGGAAGGTCATCCACAAGAGTTGCATGAGATTCCAGAGAATGCTAACATCTTGTCTTCAACGTCTGTTTTCCAAAATAAGCTTCCTTTGACAATTGGCGGTTGTAATAATTGTACCTTCAACATTTATGTCCAAAAATAAGTTATAAATACATAATTGTTACGTAATTATTGTAATAATTGATTAATTTTGAATAAAATTACTTACCGTTCTAGAACACCAAAATACTTACCGTCGAGTTTATCGTTAGCAACTAGTAAACACTACGTACTGTCTTGGAAACAGGCGTAGTAAACAATCAAATAGAGCTCAATCGCGCAAAAAGTCCTTAACGACTGTAAGTTTTAATAAATGGAAATCATACGGCCCATTGACTTTTATAGCATACTTACATAAAGGTATTATTTGATAAGTAAATAATTCTAACATAACTACGCCAATGAACTTTCTCCCACTTTTTGCGCATCAGAGTTCTCACTTGAAATAAGCTTTACAATATTTCGTGGGAATATCAGTATTTACTGTATTTAAATATCCAATATAACAATTAAATAAAAAAAAAAACAATACAAATGAATTATTACTAGCTACAAATAAATTATTACTCTAACTGTACATTTAATCGGAAATGCCATGTATAAGCCAGCATTAATTACGAATTTGTCGGTGTGAACTTTGTTACATTATTACTTAAATTTACAAATAAACGTATTGCTCATATATTGCAGTTAACCGTTACTAGTGGAACTAATGAATGTAAAATATAATTCAGCATATCTAATTAATTTACCCGGCTTCGAAAATCCCATATACAGTGCGAGGGTAAAGGTAAAGTAAGGAATAAAATTTGTATCCGTACTTGTTGGCAATTTTCCTCGGACTGGTCAATTTTTATTTTTAAATCCCCATCTTTTGCCTTACATTATACCTTTCTATCTATGGCGGCGTAACGAGGAGAAACTCGAAAAATTTAAATGGCAAAGGGAGTCAAATGTTACATTTTCGGAAAGGTCGTTTCATCCTCTACCTAGCAGTGAAACAAATTTTTAAATCGATCGACTAAGACAAGAAAAAATAGCTTTCGATATTCCATAACTAATAATCTCTGTTGGACTTTTTTGCTTTTGTGTTGTGGTGATAAACGCCGTTCTTAGAGGGAAGTCTGCACGTTATTTAATAATAATAATAATAATATTCTGACAAAAATACCATCCAATCAGCATATAGCAAAATAGATACCAAGTTCTGGGAAGAAGGGAATATTAGGGATCGGCCTAGGACTGGACGCCCTAAGATCCTCCTTGACACTAGGCTTGATACGCTACTCCCCCCACAGGAAAATCCACATCGAACATCCCGAGAATTAGCTCTGGACAACGAAATAAGTCAGAGATCAGTGATAAAATATTTAAAATTTGAAAAATGGCATCCATATAAGCTTAGGCTGGTCCACGAATTAAGTGAAGATGATCCAAGTCACCGCTTACAGTTCTGAGAAACAATTATAGAAATGTGCAATCGAAATCACGGTTTAGCGGCCACATTATTTTTTTCGGATGAAGCAACATTTACCCTTAACGGAGAAGTTAATCGTCAAAGTTTACGATACTGGGCCCCCGAAAATCCACAAAAAGTGAACGTTTGAGCGGGAATAGGGAAGACAGAATTTTGGGTCCATATTTTTTGGAGGGTAACCTAACTGGAGAAATGTATTTAAATTTTTTGAGGGACGAGTTAGTTCCCGCATTAGTTCAATTATACCCAAATCCCGTAGATCCAGACTTGTCACATCACTCATTATGGTACCAGCAGGATGGAACGGCCCCGCAATATGCCAGACTAGTACACAACTTCTTGGAGAAAACTTTTGCGAAGATTGAATTGGAAGAAGAGGACCTATGAAATGGCCCGTGCATTCTCCGGACTTAACGCCCGGCGATTATTTTTTATAGGGACAACCAAAGTATACAGAACAAAACCCGATAACATCGACGACTTAAATGCAAGAATTAGAGACGAAGTTCGTTAAATTATACCACAGATGATTCACAATGTTCGAAACGAATTTCAAAATCGTGTGGCTATCTGTCAGGAAGTTGGTGGAGCTCCGTTTGAGCATATTATCCGATAAGGTTATTTATTTGTGTTGTTTGTGTATGTTTTCAGGGAGCTATTGTTTGTGTTGATTAATAATTACAAAATTCAAACGAATTTATAACGTTGTGACATTGAAAGCTATTTTTTCTTGTTTTAATCGGCCGATTAAAAAAAAATGTTTCACTTCTAGACAGAGGATGAAACGATCTTTCCGAAAATGTAATATTTGACCCCCGTTGCCATTTAAATTTTTCGAGTTGCCCCCTTCGCGCCGCCACTGGTTGGGATAGAAAGGTATAATTTATGGTATAAGATGGAGATTTAAAAATAAAAATTAACCTGTCCGAAGAAAATTGCCAACAAATCGTGATAAAAATTTAACGAATTTTATTCCTTACTTTACACTCGGACTGTATACGTAGTTGAAAAATTATGCGCGCTTATATCGCGCTAGAAAATTGCAATGAATTGAAGCGATAAAACAAAAATCTTTATCATTTTGAGAAATAAACAAATATATTTCTGCTCATAAAATACGCATTTATGACTACATGCACAGTAAGGTAAAATAACTGGGAGTCGGTGTGGTTAAGGGGATTAATTTTAAGAAACATTTGAAGGGAGGGTTATAAATGCGTAGCATGGATGAGTTAAGGGGGATTTATTTGGTATAAATGTAGATCGAAGAATTTGATGCATGCAAAATTGTATTCACGTCTGACTGAATGTAAGGTGGACTGTAGGTAAGGTCCTTCATGTATTTTTGAGTTAAGTTTCCTGGAACCCTAGGGCAATACAAAAGGAAATATATTTTAAGAAAATAAAGTGAATCATGGCCATAACGGAAGGGAACTGATTTGAGGGATGAGGGGGAGCCAGTGTTTGTGTGCTTAGTGGTTTTTTGAAATTATAGGGGAGTAGACTAAAAGTAAACTGACAAGAGATGTTTAATGCTGATGGTAAAGAATGCATTGGGGTATGATTGATTTAATATCTGGGAACTTATTTTGTGATAAAAGTAGTGTTTAATAAAAGGAGATAGTCTATGTGCGGATCAAGGGAGGATGAAACCGTGCCAAATGATTGACAAGGAATCGTGACTAATAGAGAAGTAAATGTTGAATTAAAGACTAAGAGCAACAAAGGATGTTTGAGATGTATATGATCAATAGAGTAGCGAATGCAACTGAGTTGGCTGGAGATGTGTGAACATCTTGATTTTTCATTATTGATTTTTCTAGTGGGATTCGTGGTCGGAACAGGGAGGATAACATTTTATTATAAATTTTTATCAATGAATGATCTTTCAGTTCCTTTCCCAATATAACATATTGTTTATAAAGGTGAGTAAAACGAGATTTTTTTAAAACGACTTTTACTCCTAAAGTGTATGAAATCTATTCTTATATAAGTACATGTTTAAAATGTCAGCAGATGCAAATACAAATTAGGATTTAACAGATTCATAATAAAGTCCAAATACTTTAACAGTATATTTTTGTTAACGTTAATAACGTCCGCTAACAACAATATATCCCCTAATAAATAGTTCTATATTTTTAGTTTTCAAGATTTAGTTTTTTTGTTTGTTTTGTATTACTTAATTAAATTAACTGTTGATACTAAGAATAAGAATCCAAAAACTCTGCACACATTACACCGTGAGAAACATCGAGCTAAAGTGATGGTATTCGGGAAAGGAGGAAGAAAAGAAGTAAAGATGACAGAGGAGGTGAGAGAATGGATGTACTTGT
>JAFFZR010028908.1:0-10307 GCA_018397195.1 Lethrus apterus | reverse complement strand
TTCTCTTATTATAGTAATTACAGTATTTTTTATGATTTCAGTGTTATCTTTGGATTGGTATGCCTGATAGTTGTTAGCTCAGCGAGGCCTGCGGATGAAGCAGACTATGCCGAGTATGAAGATGAAGCTGACGCGCCTCCACCACCACCACCAAAACCAACAAGAAGTAATCCACTTTTAAATAGAAGAAATCCACTTTCAAGAAATACTCCCAAAACAACATCCACTACACCACCTCCACCACCACCAGAGGTATATTTCTTTCAATTATCGCAACAGAATGATATTTTAATAGGGTGGAGATTTAGTCAAAAATGTTTTTTCTTTCATTTTCGAATAATAAAGTTACAATTAATACAAGTAATACAAGTAATGTGCGTTACAAAACTAATATTAGTCAATATGCAAAAAAATATTAATATTTTTTTATGAGGAGATTTTGTTTGGAGTAAATGCTTTTTTTTATTTCTTACAAAAGTTTCAAGTTTTTTGATTATGAAACATTATAAATTAAATTGATGCAATCGATTTTTTCATTATTTTTGAAAAACATCTCAATTTTTTTGAAAACTCTAAACTGAACGGAACTGGTTACTTATATTTTCCGGCAAAAAGTTTAAAATTAGTTAGAATGGTATACTGAGCGAAATTGCTCAAAAAATACATTCAATTCAAAATAGTGTAGTGATAAATTTAATCAAAATATTATTTCTAACAAAATCTTCAATAAAGAAGCAAATTTAGGTTTGACATAAGGTCAAGTTTTACATGTTAAAATATCAGGGCCACCCTAACCACAGTGCTAAATAGGCTATAGCCTAGGGGCGCCAGCCTTTTAGGGCGGCAATTGTTCTTTAAGGCTATTTAAATTTTGTACTCCTTTTTATACATCTTTTGTTCTCCTTTTTACTCCTTTTGTACACTATTTTTTACCTTTTGAATTTCAATTGTGAAGCCCAAACCAAACCCAACCATAAATTATAAATTTTTAAAAACTGACATTTTAAATTTTAAAAATTAAAAAATTCAATTTCGGAACCATCTAACACTTTTAAAAACTGACCTTTTGAATTTCAATAATTTCAATGATGGGTGAACACCTAACCTATGCCAATCCAACTATAAATTTTAAAAACTGACTTTTTGAATTTCAATAATTTCAATTTACGGAGCGAACCCAACCCATACAACAAACAACCTTTTTCCATCCATCCGTACTACTTTTTCGTAAGAAATAATTGGTCACCTTATTTATTGGTAATTATATTAACTTTTTCTATTTCTCGTATATTTTTCTTATGAAGGAGCGCATTATTGTAGCCACGGGCGCCCGATATCTTAGGACGGCCCTGTAAAATAGTGTAACCTATATCAAAGTCACCCAGAATACATATTTTTTTATTTTGTGTGAAGAATCAGCATCTAAAAATTCATTCATGGTTGTTAAGAATTTTTCCTAAAAATGTTATATTAAAATAACATAAAATATAAATAATATTAAAATTCAGAAAAATGCACTTGTTTGAATATAACATGAAAATGTATGAATATAATAATATTTAAAATTTAATTTTCAATTCATTCTGATTTCTTCTTTAAAAAATAAAAAGATTCATGTCTTCAATGTTTTTGATCAGATCTTATATTTATTTTTAAGATATCGAGTTTTAAATTTAAGATTAGCCTATCATGAAAGGAATAAAAAGAAATCTCTTTTAGTCAGCAATAGATGAAAACATGGAATAAAACATTGAAGAGTGAAAGTGATGTTACTGACAAAGCATGCAGAATAAGATGTCATGGTTCGTGTCTATTCGCGCATGACATTTTAACGGAAATATAATCATGAATGTCGTTATAAATTAAAATATCATCAATACAATGGTATGGTTTCAGTCAATATATAGACTAAGACATTTTCTACAGTTGAAATTATCTTTTAATTTATTATAGCACTATACGTAGATTTTCAGAAATGAATAGCCTATTATAGAAAAAAATATATTTGTTGCTAAATGTATCGTTAAATAACAAATGTCAACTATCTGAATACAACAAATACATACAAGTTTTAATAATACGGATAGGGGAAGTGAATAAGGAACAATGAGGAAGGATATTTTAAGTGAGATCACAGATAGAACATTAAATTGATTTACATAATCCCTAGTATTTTTTCCTAAGACAGCCATATGTTCGTTGAATGAAAAACCTTCAGAATTGAATTCTACAAATATTCATGTAATAATATACAAGTGATCCATTTGAAAAAAATGAGAAATTTGAAGATGAATTTCCCGTAACGTCCTAATGAATTTTAAACACCTTGTATATTGGAATGACACAAAACTTTGTCTGAAGCATCCGTCAACCCTTGCTAAAAGATATGCCAAATAATTACTCTTAAATCAGAATCAAATTCAAAAAAACGTTAGATATCAATAGATACCCTCAAAGCACTTCGAACAGATACTAAATGTCCCATTTAAAAAAATAGCACGCGACCACACAGATCTTTTTCGGGACACCTGTGTATTCAAAAATAATTTCCTGAAATGCTCATTTATCTCTAGTTAAACATTGCGATAGGTCGAAATCTCTAAGTGTAACAGGAAATGAGAAATCGAAGAACAGAGCTCACATGCAGGATCCTGTATACAATTTAGGTGAATTTGGGTGAAGTTCCAAAAAAAAAAAGAAAATTATTGTTCGTTTACATTTAATATTTATAATAATACGGTGTATTAATTTCAGTTACGTCAAAAAGTTATATAATGTGTTTTATAACACAATAAAAATATTAATAAAACAATCACACTGTACAACGTAAGTTTTGAAATCTTATACATAAAAATCTCAATATGTGATATTTCCTTATTGCAAAAAAATATACGATTTCAAGACTTGCATCATTGAAATTCTTCCCGCTTGCATTCCATGTAGGCGTTCAGTAATAAATTATATAAATTTGAGATCAACGAAAGTATTTTCATCGATAACTCTCACTGTCACCGTGACGTATTGTTTATGACTTTTAGTGGGACGAAGAGATCCGTAAACAAAGTACGAAAGAAAGTGATTTTGTGGATCAGTATTTCCATACGTTTTGAATTCGAGTCGGATACAATGTCACAATATGCGTGCAAGTTTTATTGAATTTCGTTAAAATCTAGCGTCGAAGGAATTGTCAAGTACCACTCCCACTCAAGTTATTTCTTTAATATCAATATGCTAAATATAAAACGTGGTGAAACTGCATATGTTTGTTACAACTGCTTTTAATTTATCTTAAGGATGTTGGAATGTTTATTTGATTTTATTTTTAAGTATCATCTGTATGTAATTTTTTTTAATCTTTTAGGTTCTAAATTTTAAAATTGCAAATGGTGTTAAATTTTTGCTAAATAGAAATGATCAACAAACATATATATTTTAATTTTATGTGGCGCCGATGCAAGTTGTTATTTAAGTCTGTTGTTTAATAAATTATTAACTTTTATACATAAACAATACAGAATAACGTTAAATGCCTGATTAATGGAAATTAACTTGTAAAATTGTTTCCATCTTTTATTGAAGAAAGTTACCAACTGTTATTTTTTGCAATATATTATGTTTTTGCACTTATTACTATTCTGACGAATGTTACTTTAAAGAGCTAAGCCAAAATAATATTCGTATGGCGAACATATATGACTATTTTCTTCACTGGATTTTTCCAAAGACCATCAATTTGATTTCTCTTCTAGAAATAAAAACAAATGTTAAATTCAATATTGAAATTTAATATTTTAGTGTTGCATTTCTCGCCACTTAAAAAAATTGAAATTGTTTAAAAAGATTTAATAATTCAACTATATTTATTTGAATTTCCTAATATTAATAAATTACGTGTGTTGTAATTGCCGCAAGAATACTTCCTAATTAATATTCTCATTTACGGTAATAATTTCTGACACTTGTAATTAGTAACGCATATAATAACGCATATAATTTATATGACAGGAAGAGGAAGTCGATGGCGAAGAGGAAGAGATTCCAGAAGAGTTACCAGTCGAACCAAGTTCGACAACGGAACCACCTAAAAAAATAAGAGGTGGCATGGTGAGGCCTTTCAGAAGTAACGATGACCTATTGGCCGCACTCAAACGCAGGAGAGAACAAGTTGCGGGCAGTAAGTTATTCTTGATTATTTAAACTAACTAGAAATGAAATTTAGACACTTATGCACGTATGCAAGGAAAACTATTAAATAGGCTTTATATTGCCGACGATTATAAAAATGTCACTGTAATTTTTCACTACTGAATTAATATGAATGGAGATTATATAAGCGCAATGGGAGCTTCTTTGACGCTTTTATTTTAAATGTCAGATGAGTTATATCATCTCTTTGTAATCGGAATTTTATTTAAAATGCCACATTACGTTTTTGTAAATTTTTCCAAGGATTTCGTCTTAACAACATGAATATAATTAAACTAAAATTACGTCATTGTTGTTGTGTGATTATGACTGGCCTTTCGAAAAACTGATATTTCGTGTCATTAAGCAGTTCGTAGTAGAGTTGCCTTTAGTAGAAGTATTAAATAGTGAAATGAATATAAGAGTTTCGAGCTATACAAGAATTATTAGTAATAAAAATAATAACAATATTGTGGTCATTGTGTATCAGAACAAAAATAGAAAGAAAAACAGTAATAACATACAACAAAGTAAAATCGTAATAGTAATAATGACTAAAATAAACTTGCTACACCTGGAAGTTGTAAGAATCGGCCAGGTGATGATGTTCTTACCTTTAATGTTTCACTAGAAATTTCACCTTTAATTGATGTGTACGAAGCAACTCAAAGCCTCTTAGCGTGATTCGGCACCTCCCTTCGAACGGTTCTGTGGGATTTTACGGTAGCGTTAGCCAAAGTCACGCAATACTGAAAGTTGTCGTCGCACTCACCACCCCGTTCTTATGATTTTCTCCCAAACTAGCCGTTAGCCTCCCGTATCAATACTCCCGAGTTAAATATTTAAAGTTTAAGCTGCCACCATAACTCGGAAGTCGATACGACTAACCAAAAGTCAATCCTCACCAAAATGCAACCATTCCAATATCAACTCTCAATTTTCCAATGAATTAGTTTTAAAATAGCTAATAGTTTTAACTAACTAAATTTAATAATAACAAGTAATTAAAGAGACTACAAATTATTTATACCTTCGTATTATAAAAACACTTAACGTAATAGAAATAGAAATAATCAAAATCACAATTATTAATTTAAAAAATAAATCCTAAATGTGATTTGACAAAGAATAGGTATTTCACTTAAAAGCCGTTTAATAGGATGAGGGCTCATTTTAACTCCTTTTAACGTTTATCTTTTCGGATTTCTTTTAAGAAATTAATTAAACATATTATTAGTCCAAGTTTTAAATTAAATAAATCTTTCGTTAACTATTTAAATTCCCTTTAAATTTTACACATTTTCTTCAATGTTTCCTTCTTAACTTAAATCAAGACTAAAAACCCAAAATTCAACCAAGTTTACAGTTTCATAATTGCAAATTTAAAACGACCTACTTTATACTTTCCCGTAACTAAGGGTAAATTTACCCTTCTTGACACTTTAAAATATTTAATGTTAAAACACGTTTTCAAATTCCAAACTTCAGCGTTCATGCGCGGGTCGCATTATGATGTTTTTAGCAAACGCGATAATCAAACTAACCTGTACTTACAAACTACTTCCGAAATTCTAAGTTTATCCTTTTTCTTTTCCGTGTTATTTTAAACTGCAATCCTTTGGTTAACTCAGTTAACTTTTTCACCAAAATGTTCTTTCACAACACTGTTACTTTCCTTATTTATTCTCAAAGTCTAACTTTATTTCGCGATGTCGTAATCGTAATATTATCTCAGTTTTATCAAATCTTGGCTCACGTTTCCACACGTATTTACTTCAATTTTTAAACAATGCCGATTTGCATACCAAATCAAACTTTTAAAAATTTTAACAATTGGATTCGCTTCTCGAATCGTTACTTATTTTCTTAAAAATACCGGATTCGCGTTCAGAATCGAATTAACTTGACATGTTTACAAAACTTGATTCGTTTCTTGAATCATATTATTCCCTTAAAATTCATTTAAACTCGCTGACTTATTTCACGCCAATTATTACTTTCCTTCACGGATGCGTTGCACTTTTACACAATTAATTTCTTAACACTTTTACAAATTCGTAGACACACCAATAACCTTTGTCGAATCGCCTTAGCGATTACTTAATTCTTTCGTGTCGTTATCAAGGAACATTCGTCGTTTTTCTCCGGTGACCAACCCGGGAATCCCCTAATTATATTCAGTATCTGATCACTGATGTTAGTTTACCGTGTCGATTCTCTTCACCCATTGTTATGAGGGAATGGACGTCGGAACCCAACGTGGAAATTCAAGAGAACTTAACTGGGAATTAAGCAAATTTTCTTCCGTTAGTCATACTTATCTGCTCGGTTTCGTGACGTCAGACAGCCGCGTAGCATTTCAATTCTGATTGGCTGTAATTTTTATTCTTCAAGTTTTAACCGCCCCTCCGTTCCTCAACGTGTTTTATTTGATTCGGCAAAATTCATTTTACAGGAAGTTCTCACGTAGCTTACTATAGATACAATAATAACGAACCAGGCGACTCAATTCGTAGTTAAATCAATAATAATTAAGTTTTTCTTTTTTTATAAAATTTGATAAAATTCAAAAAAAAAACAAAATCCCTTATTTTTCATTATCTTCTAAATTTAAAATATGAAACTTTAACATATTTAAAATTTAGAGGCATCCACAGATGGCGGATGCTTACAAAGTAAAATATAAAAAGAATTTTATTTACGGCTATAATTAAAAATCAACTAATAACTAACTTAACCAAAGAAATAAAATCATACGTATTAAAAAAACACTCAAGATAAAAAAATTTGTGTGTGATAAAAACATTTTTTTATTGTATCCTCAAGAGTACAAAGACAGTATGTTCCCAAGCATTTACGACCAATAATTTTACAGCAATCTAATCATTATCATATCATAATTATAGTAATTTTTATTCTTTTTAGTAATACTTTTTAGTATTAAAATAATTGGTATTTTAAGGTTTGAACCACAAAGTTTGACATTACCACGCCAGTGACTAGTCTAGGAAATTCTAAATTGTTAAGCGATTCTTTAGAAAACCTGTATGATTCAAAAAATTAATAAAAATAGGAAAAAAATGGACGAGGACAAGTATTCGTAATCTTACATTAGAAAGATTTATTAAAGATATTTTCTGAGATCGAAACTTTCATTTTTTTCCCAATATTACGACTTAATTTATGCAACTTCCATTTTATTTCCACCTTTCACCTCCCCATCCATCCGCAGTCTTTAATATATTTTAGATGGAACTTTTGCCATTGCCATTGAAGAAAATTTAACTAGGGCAAACATAATGAATTCCGTTATTGAAACATAATACAATTTTAATTACTAAACGCAGAGTTTCCTTGTAAGTTGGTAGTACATAACCTTGTCGTTCCTAAAAAATGAATGTGATTTAATTTCAATGCGATTAACTTCTTGAACGCGTGATTACATTTACATAGAGACGAATGTTTAATTTCTCTTTCATTTTAGATAAAATAGCTTCAAAACCAAATTCTAATTCTGAGCCAGAAAATGAAACGCCTGTAGAACAGACGACAAAAGCGACCAGGACAACTTCCGGAAGAAGGAGATTTAACGGTGGTAATAAAAGTGAGTCTGCTAACAATGATTCGGAACAACCAGCCACTAGTGCACCCGCAAGGACTGGCAGACGATTTAATTCTAGAAGTTAATAAATAAGGATTAAAAAATGAATCAAATCAAAATCCTATAGGTTACGAAAATACAATTAAATATACTATTAATTATTATCCTTGTACATAAATTGATTTTTGTATTTTTAAATTTTTTGAAATGACATATTTTTTTGTATAAAACTAAATACACATTATTTTGTTGTACGTTAATAGATATCCAAATAAATTAAGTCTTTTGTTTAAAAAAACGTTTTTACATAAAATTTAAAATGATACACTTGACTCTGATGTTTCGTCGATTATTGCACGGGGACATCTGTACTTGTTGACAATTTTTTTTATTATTATTGTAATTCAAAGAATATCTTTTCTCAACCAGTAAAAGTTACATGTATATAATTTTTTGTGGTAAAATTCTTAATTCAATTAGATTTAGACAAAATTACTTTTGTTTGGAATTACATTATTTGCAGTTTTATCGTGTAATTCTTTATTTGTTATTGCTCGTTTTTAATCCAATGATAATATCCTTTTATGTTTTTATTTTCGTTTTTTTTTATAATTTTAAAAAATTTAAAAATCTAAGAAGTAACGTCCATACGTAAATGCCTGAATAATATTTCAATTTTCCTGTAAAGATAATCATTTTAATTACATAGATATTTAAGAATCTGTTAGCGCAGTATATGTAAATGTTATACTACACACTAAATTTGTGATTTCTGATCGTTTTATTTACCTGTATATTTTTTACAATGTAGGTATATGATCTATAAATATAAAAAATGTAAGAAAAAAGAAAAGTAGATATTTGGTTTTATTTAAATTATGTAGATGAGTCTTTATATGGAATTCACTTGTCAAAATACTTTCATTAAAATATATATGCTTTCATTTTTCATTCTGTACATTAGTAATGGCGAACAAGTCGATCGCGATTGACCGGTCGATCTCGAAGCGATATTTGGACGATCGTCCAGCATTACTCTTTTGTACTCTACCTTTTGAATTTTAATTACGGAGCGAACACAACTCATACAACCTCGAAGTCGAATCTTTATCCCAAAATGTTAAAAATTGTACTCTTTTGAATTTCAATAATGGAGCGAGCCAACCCCCACAACTCAAATATCTTAGTAGGTGATCCCGGCACATTTTTAAGAAAAATAGTCGATATATATATATATAATGAAGTTGGCCACCCCTGCTGTACATCATGGTTCAGTTCTTGGTTCAGGTTTCTGTTTTTTTCTTTAACATTAAAATATTTTTCGCTTGTACGTCATTCTTCACTGTCCCGTTTCTTACTAACATCTTTATTCCCACATCTCTTTTCAAAAACACTGATTATTAATAATCAGTTTCTTGGAATAGTTAGCATAAATGCTAAAGATGCATTGAGGAAGAACATTCATTAATTAAATGAAACAATTATTGAAAGAATGTGATGAAAATTAAGTAACAAGAGTTACTAGAAATGCAATTATAATACTGAATTTTAACAAAATTTACAAGACTAATAAAATAACATTCTGTATTTTTAAACAGTATTGTTATTACAGCAAATAAAAAGTATTATTTATAAATAATCTTATAATAGAAGTTACAAATATAAGCAAATTAAGCAGGGCCGTCCTAACATATTTGGCGCCCGTGGGCTACTAACAAAAATGCACTCCTATTCATAAGAAAATATACGGGGGGAGAAGCGGGCTGACCAGTGAAGTTTTAGAAAAGATTCAGAACTATTAGGACAAGTAATTGAATTACCAATAAATAATGTGACCAAGTATTTTTTACGAAAAAGGAATACGGATGGATGGAAAAAGGTTGTTGTATGGGTTGGGTTCGCTCCGTAAATTGAAATTATTGAAATTCAAAAGGTCAGTTTTTAAAAGGGTTAACTTTGCACCATAATTTGAATTTATGGTTGGGTTGGCAAGGGTTAGGTTCCCTCCGTAATTTTTATCATCAAATTATTGAAATTCAAAATGTCAGTTCTTAAAAATTATAATTTATGGTTGGGTTCGCTCCGCAATTGAAATTCAAAAGGTAGAAAAGAGTATACAAAAGGAGTAAAAAGGAGTACAAAAGAAAATAAAAAATTCAAATAACCTATAAGAACAATTGCCGCCCCAAAAGGCTGGCGCCCCTGGGCTCTGAAAGTAACTGGTATAAACTTACAAGATAGGAATTCATTGTCAAACGAATATATACTTGCTGTATCAGAATTAACTGATGTGTCCGCCAAGGAAAGAGTCTAGCAGAGTAAAGGCCGGTAATTTCTACGTCATTCATTTCTTGAATATGTACTTCAGAAATATAATCAAAAATATAGAGAAAATATGTATAAATGGTCTCGTTATGTTGAAAACCAATTTTATTAAAATGTAATAATGAAACGATTTTTAAACATATCGAAATAATTTCTTCCCTGTTATATCTTTACAAAAAGCTACAATGAGGCTCGT
>JAFFZR010028907.1:0-10320 GCA_018397195.1 Lethrus apterus | reverse complement strand
CAGGTTGTTCAAAGTTATCTGCGAACTATTGCTATTTTCGTTATTTTTGGAGCCACAGAGTCGGTTAAATTAGCAAAGATGCAGTGATTTTTCCGCTGATTACAACGGTCCACACAAAAAAACAATTGCGCATCACATTTCAGAGCCAACTCAGATAATTAGATTTTTTAAATGGAACATCTTGTATATTTATGTAGCAGTCGGTAGAAAATGAAATTTTGCACAAAATCTTCTTATACTATTATAACCCAGAAATGAAAAACAAAAGAGCTACGACGACATTAATACAGGTCACCGCACATGAGATAACTTCGTTATTAGAGAAGCTACAGTGTTGGTCAATACATCAAAAATGTGTAGTTTTTTCTACTGATTACAATGGCAAAAAACAATTGCCAGTCGCATTTTCGAACTGCTTGCTTTAATACTCATTTACTTATTTTATATTAAAATTTGGCCTTACATCTTACGGTTGTACTATTAGAAGAGTATTCTATGTAAAATTTAACTTTTTATCAATTAAAATATACAGGATGTCTCATAAATTTTTTTTTCTTAGTTCGAAAATGCGACTCGCAACTGTTTTATTTGAGTACTCCATTGTAATCAGTAGAAGAAACTACACATTTTTGATGTCTTGACCAACACTGTAGCTTCTCTACTAACAAAGTTATCACATGTGCGGTGACCTGTATTAATGTCGTCGTAGCTCTTTTGTTTTTCATTTCTGGGTTATAGTAGTATAAGAAGATTTTGTGCAAAATTTCATTTTCTACCGACTGCTACATAAATATACATGGTGTTCCATTTAGAAAAATCTAATTATCTGAGTTGGCTCTGAAATGTGATGCGCAATTGTTTTTTTGTGTGGACCGTTGTAATCAGGGAAAAATCACTGCATCTTTGCTAATTTAACCGACTCTGTAGCTCCAAAAATAACGAAAATAGCAATAGTGCGCAGATAACGTTGAACACCCTGTATATTGGAACCATCTCTTTTTTCTATAAATAAGTATTAGACTTTCTTTCTTCAAGAAATAAATAGTTTTCGACTCCATTGTTTCTGATTGAGTGAGTAATCAGGAAGTCCTGAGTAAAAATGGCAGATGAGGCTAAATCAATCTCAAGGCCTATGAAAATCCCTTATACGTTCACCGCAAAGTTGGTTCAGTTTCCATGGAAATTTTATGTTAAAAACAATTGGGTTTGGAAGGCCATCTCAGTGATTCTGTGCATACCAACCTTAAAAAAAATTTCAAACTTAACGAACTCTGAAAATGTTGCAAAATGGACTGAAATTTGTAGGAGAGAAACTGAAGAACACCATTAACTTTTAATATTATGTAATACTTTATTAATTGGCATTTTATTGTAAAATAATGAATTTCAAAATAGTTTTCAAGAAAATACATGTCTCATATAGATAAAATCTTCTTGTATACAGATGTCTCATTTAAGATGCTCACCAATAGTATCTCGCTTAGCTTAAGAGATAAAAAGTCGGTTAAATCGGGACAAAGTTACGTAATTTGTTGCTCATTAATAATTGGTAAAAAAATTCTACCTATCTTCATTTGTTTTTGAGATATTTGGAAAAAACTGAAAAAAAAAGATTTTAGTTTTTCGACCGTAACTTCTCTATTTATACTTATTTGTAAATTCTGTAAAAAGTTTCTCATTGCAACTTTTTGTTGGGCATATTATGCAATACGTTTCGTATTCGCAGAATCATCATCAAGTTTAGATTTTCTATTGATTTTCGGCTCATACGATAGCATTTTTTTTTCTCTCAGTTTAGATCAAAAAAGAATACAAAAGAAATAGCTGAAAAAGAAAAGACACAAACATAAAAAACCAAAAAATAGTAATTAATGGGAATTATTACTAATAATAATACATATAATAAACGGATTTTTTTTCAGGATGTTCTCAACGAAATTGAACATAGTTTTCAGTAACAACGAACAAGTATAAAATTTCAAATTATTAAAAAAAATATTAATTTTTCAAGATTACGTCGTTTTTGTGTGGGGCGTTAACGAATCTGGATGGTGAAAGTTTCTTAATTTATAAGACGCCTTATAAATCACCGGTGACGCCGGAAATGACATCATTATTATATTGTCGGCGGTTCGTCGACGGCAAAAATACGTTTTTGTTAAATTTATTTATGAGCTAATATTTAAAGCAAACAAGGAGAGTAAAGAGACGCCCGAAAATGATTAACTTCGGCAATAAAAGTAAGATTTATGTTAAAGTTTCTCGTCCAGATTCGCCGCCGTAAATTTACGTTTATGAAATATCATTGGACATTTTTAACACGCAGATTTACGTTTGCATATTAACAACACTAAATAACGTAAAATGTCACTTAACTGACGGGAATCTTGCTGTCGTAAATAAAAATAAATATTCGATTGCAAAATTTTTCAGCGAAAACGCTAACATGCACTTAAAGACGCATGAAATATGAAATTGAAACGCTCCCAAGAGATGTACGAGTTTCGCGTCGAATTTAGATCGTTTCGTTTATCTGAATATAATGTATAAGTCATTTACCACCTCCGTTATGTAAATGAGTTGATTTCCTCTCTGACGAGAGGGAAATTTCATTTTTGCTACTTTATATTCACTTTTAAAAAATTCAAAATAAATTTTTAAAAAGACGTAAAAATTACTAATACTTGAAAATGATTTATTGCAGATAAATTACATGGATTCAAATAATATTTAATTTGAAGATTATTACTACAGGAAAAATAATTATTTTTCTTTCCTGAACATTATTTAATTTTAAAAATTAACTAACAATTATGATCACTACTACTATATTTTGCATATGTCGCAATAACAATAAAATTCTTTGCAATACGCGTTTTAATAAAAAGTAATAAAAAGCTCGATTTTTACGATGGAAACGAGGCTATAAGGATGTAAGCTGGGTGTTGTACCGGAAGTAACAGGTTGTTAGATCCGCTGTGTCGTACCGACTCATACATGCGTGTGCACTCGAATAAATCGTGGGGGAGTATCATTACATTGTGAATCTCAATCCCATCACTTTCTCTAGTTTCCGTGCGAGAAAATACAATCAATGAAATCGCATAAAGTTTGAATTTCCATTGGATACAGAGGCGACGACTACATGGGTGCAAAGGGTCAATTGTCATGGAGTAGTCTCTAAAATTGATAAGTTTCTAAAAATTATAAAGTTTTACATACATATACCTATCCGTAAAAAAAAAACGACTGAGCGAGATTAATGCTAATTGGAGAAAAATTATAAAATTTTAATTTATCGATAAGGATTTTATGGCTAACGCATGGAAAGCTTTTGTAAGATCATAAAAAGTTGCTTGAGTGTTTTTTTTTTTTCAAAATTATGTTAGGTATGGAAATTGAAATTTTAAAAATTGCCGCCATGACTCCGAGAGGTGGTAACATTGGGAGGTAATGGCTGAAGAGCCAAGGACAGTGGTTCGAGTTAGTGACTTTCGTAAGAACTATGTATTATTTATGTGGAAATAAATTATTAAGAAAGAAACGGTCTGTTTGAATTCTGAGAAGGCATCCTAACAAACATTATATTTATTAAATTGGCAATAGCAATTTCTATCAATATACTATATTGAGAGGAATTGTAAAGAGAATTCGAAGTGATGATTCAATTGCTTTTTGACATCATCAAATATTTTAGGGTAATTATTTGGTCATTAGTATTACCCTTTTTAAAAATCGGAGTAACGATTAAGATTTTAAATACTTTGGGATAATGACATAAGCATCATGAACGGTATTTCTTCTATAAATAATGTTTAAGAATCCTTCATTAAAAGAATAAACCAGTGTATTTTTCTTAATTTATGATTAATTTGATGAAGGGAAATTACTAAAGCTTTTGCATGGCATGTTAAAAAATAAGTCATCTTGTGGCTCTGATGATATCCAAACCTTTCTTAAGGTCTGTTCAAACAAACAGTTCCAAACGGTTCGGGATTTCACCTACCAATAAAAACGTTCAATTTCATTTGTGACTAACTTCAAGTCACTGAAATTCGCTCGGTGATAGGTCGACAATAATCCTGAATCGTTTCGAATTGGAACAGACCTTTAGTAAACAAATTATCATCTATAATTGAACGTCAAAATATTAGAGGGTCAAAAATATTGTTTTGTTAATGAATGATTATCACCAGAATTTGAAAAATTAAACCTCATGACAATTTCAACAGTTCTCAAAGACCCTCGAATATGGTTTTTAACAAATTGACGAACGTTATCATTCTATGGAAAGGTAATTCAATAATAATTTAAACCACATTCTTGTGCGATCAGGGCTGTTGCGTATGAGTAGATCAAAACCTTTCTAAAAAAAAAAAAAAAACGACATACATCTCATGTGGTTGACGCTACAACTAAGACTAAGTTCGTTAGTGTTTGTCTTATCGACTAGACAATAAAAGAATAATGTAAATTAAATATTTATTTTTCTTCGTACATTAGAAACAGGTTACAAAAATCAGTCATTTTGGCTTATAATAAGAAAATATGCACATCTTTAGAAAATGAACAACCAAACCAAAAAATAATTCTTAGAAGTAAATATAACAAGTTTGTTTATATTTACTTATTGCAAAAATTAAGAACTATTCTAACTGGATGTATAACACTACCGCTTTCAAATTTCATCACAACTATCATTGGAGATTCAACGCACACCACACATCACAAAAGACTATAAGCCAAGTCTTCATAGGTGGTGTAAAGAAATTTAGAAACCAATAAAAATTACTACAATAATAAAAAAATAAAATACTCTGAGTTTCTTCATTTATTCTTAATCTGCAAAAGAGAACGTTTCAATATATCCTATAAGTAGCATTTGTTACATAAACCAAAAATTACCTTAATTAAACTAAAACAAACAAAACAGGAACATAATTTCTCTCTATTTAAGCATGTTTCTTATGCTTCTGTAAAATAAAAAAATTTAATAATATAAATCACTCACAAATAATAGAGAAGTTGCATGATTTTTTCTGAAAACATAGTGTTAACTTCACATGTTATTATCTAACAAACTGTATTATAATTTAAAAAGTTTACAATTACTTGTTGATATATGTAAAGGCATCAAGATTACATGACCAATTCTTTTGAAAAATGTTTCTAATAAATAAAAAATGCAATCTCTCTATTAAAACTCAAAAGCTTAAAACCCTTACAAGTAATTTCATTGATATGCCTTTTACCAACCTTATCTTTATGTTTTTGAGAATCTGCCGTCAGTGCAGCAACTTTTGATCTTTCTTGCTCTAATAACACATGCAAAGTGGAAACTTCATCTGTCAACTCAGTTTTCATATTATTTAATCGCTCGAGTTCCATCAAAACATCAGCTTTATCTCTCACTACAAAGTTTACTTTCATTAAGAGAATTACTACTACATAAACATACATACTTTCACCGTAACCAAGTATGCTACACAACTTCTTATTTCTACTTTTAACATCAGCTATTTCTTTACGTAATTTTTCAAGTTCTTTTGTCAATTCTGCGTTCTTTTCACGTTCCTTTCGTAACTTATCCTACGGTAAAATAAAGAATTAGAGGCAATCACTGATGCATATTAAGGTATTTGGTTATTGATGACGTTTAGTTTTGTACCAAAGCTACAAACTGAGCTACTCTAAGCCTATTGTCTAATTTATCTAGCCTTTAGTGATGTCATTTGCCTGATTATGTAATTTATATTTAACATACATGAAATTGTGCACTAGTAATGACACTTTCAATATCACGCTCGCGAACTTTTTGCATATCTTTGATCTTCTCATTGATTATCATCTGCTTGGTTCCTTGCTGAATTTGTTCAAAAAATTTTTCATTGCCTTTTGGTTTAGATTTTGGAGCATCTCCATTAACTGAAATAAACTATTAAGTGTCAAAATCAGATGGCATCTGTGTAAAGAACCTGCTGATCCATTTGCCCCTAAGAATTGATCCAAACTCATCGTTTTGTTTTTCTTTTTCTTATCACCTTTTCTTCCGTCCTCACTTTCCTTCTCTAATTTATCGTAAACGTCTTTGTTTTGTTCGTAATCTAATTTTGAGAGAATCAATGCATTCTGTAGGTCCGTTTCGAAGTGACCATCCACGAACTCGTCGTCTTTTTCTTTCCATTCTTGCCACTGCTTTTCCGATAAGACTTTATTCTTCTTATCCTTCTTGTTGGTCTGCTAAAATATTGAAGACGTTATGAAATAGTAATTCAAAATGGTGTTTCTTAACCTGTTTTTGTGGTTGTTTTTTGACAATCGTAATGGAAACGGACGGCTTTTCGGGTTTCTTGGGATTTGGCCTATCGATTTTTTTCTTGTCGACTTTTTTGGGCTCAACGTAATCGTCGTCTTCGATTTTCAAACATGCGAATCTTGATGGTACGGCTAGAGCCATTTTAATGTATTTGGTGTTATAAGTTTTCAATTAACTTCGAAATTTTGATGAAAATTATGGTTAAACACCTTTCAACGGAAGTTAACGTCAAAATAGTACAGTGTTGCCACTGCCAGAATATCTCCACTTAGTTATATTGAAAGTCGATCAAGAAATCAAATCAAATCATGACAAATTATTATATAAAACAGTAATAATATATACTTATACTATTCTAATTTTTCAACATTAAAGCACGCTTCTTTTTCATCAGTTCTTCAATAATAAAAGTTAACATATTCTGTAATGGCCGTTTGCACCTGTAACGATTAAATGTTAAACGAAAATTAAATCGTTAAATTATTTGCGCCAGTCTGTAACCGTCAATTAAATTGGCTCTAAACTAAACCCTACTTATTCCACGGTTTAACTTGTACTTAACAGTAAAGTGTCATTTTTGAAAAGACAGAATGAGACGGTACAATGACTTTAGTAATTAACTTTAATCGGAAGTTTACTAAACCGAAATTTTAACTATTACAGGTGCAAACGGCCATAAGTGTGTAAATGTTGGTATCACTGTAATAGTAAGATGATTATGAAATTTTGAATAAAATAGACGGGGCTCCTGCTCGTGGAGAGTATTATCCTTCCTGTGACGTCTATCCTTTTCTTCCTTTGCATCTCTTAATTATGGTATTAGCAAGCACCCGGATCTAAGTTTGGTAGTATTCCTAAGACGTAAGATACTTATATGCTATGACTGGTGTAAGAAAAGCGTTATTAAACTCAGTCACCATTGTTTAAGCTGAGAAGAAGAAGAAGAACAATAAAAAATATACTTTCATAAAGGTTAAACTAGAAAATATCGTAGCATAAATAAATTCGATTTAAAAGTTTAAAATTCCATTATGCAAATGTAATAAATGGTATATAAATATGTATGGTATGTAAATAGTAATTATTACGATTGGTTACATTTGCAATTTTAAAATTCATTGGCGTAGTAGTGATTTGACCAATTATTTTAATTTACATACGAAAAATTAGCAAATTAGTGCCTGTTTAAGTTAAGAACTCGGATACGTCATCAATGCGCAGAAACAATTTTCGTATTTATCGTCTTTAGTACAGTCTAGGTCAGATAAATGTAGTATAACCTCAAATTTCTGCTATGTCAAAATTTTACAAATTTTCCTATTGTATGTCAACCCACTGAGTTATAAAATATAAGTTAAAAGTATATAATAAGTTAAAGGTAAAAAAGTGGTGTTAGTAGGTTTTCGTGCCATTATATACCTAAAAATTATATTTGACTTTTAATAAATTATTAAACGAAAAGCTGATTTTGACATTAGAAGGTAAAATTACACCATACAAATTTATTGAACATTTATCTGACCTAGACAGTACATGTAAGTGACATTTTAATCCATGCAGTGGCGTATGATATTTATCGTAATTTCCAATTGCTATTTATTTAAGTTTTTGGTATGTTTTATAGTTTATGTTAGATAGTAATTAGTTTTATAAATATTGACTCTTATAGTGCACTTATATAAAGGTATTATTTAATAAGTAAATAATTAATAAGTAAAGTGCGTCGATGAACTTTCTTCCACTATTCGCGCAGATCAATTAATGACATACATATAGCTACCGAGTTGTTAACTTCAACAAGCTCTACAATTTTCTTCACATTTTATGATTCATTTAATTTAATGTGTTATACCTATGAACTTTGGACGTGCCTTGGATGTTGTCTCGACAGAACATGATTTGTCTGATTCACCGACTACCGTCTGATTGGTATGTTTAGGAAGGTAATTAATGACTGGAACTAGTTTTTGCTGATACACAAGTTTTAATCACCAACTACCGCTTTGATGACGTTTTTATCTACGCATCAATAGTTTGTATGATACATTATCTTGAGTGGTATTACAAGCAAAATAATTTGCGCTCTGTATAGGTGCATAGATGCATAGGTGCATAAACATTGTGTGAGAGATAGGTACTTATTTTTCAAATCATCCTAAAAATGGCAAATCGCTTGGATATCATAATCTTTGGGGCTACTGGATTCACGGGAAAACACATAATTCCCGAATTGAGAAAATTAATCAAACTGGAAAGTCTTCAGTTAACATGGGGCGTAGCTGCAAGAAGTGAGAAAAAAATAAAAGATGTGCTTGTCGAAATTGGAGAAAAAAGCGGTATTAATATTTTTGGATTTCTGTTTAACTTCAGAGTTAATTTTGAATTATTATTTAAAGGTGAAGATTTCAGTAAAGTACCTATAATCGCCGCAGACATCAAGGATGAAGAATCACTTAAAAAAATGACAGGTCAAGCGAAATTAATAATCAATGCTGTTGGTCCATATCAATTATACGGTGAACCTGTTATTAAAGCTTGTATAGCTACTGGAACTCATCATGTAGATATAAGCGGTGAGCCTCAATATATGGAGACAATGCAATTGCACTACCATGAAGCAGCTGTGGAAAAAGGAATTTATCTTTTAAGTGCTTGTGGTTTTGACAGCATACCCACAGATTTAGGTGTTATATTCCTACAGAGAAACTTTAATGGTACTTTAAAGTGATTTAATAATTTTCATGCTATATTTTAGTTTTCAGGAACTTTAAATTCCATCGAAACTTATCTCGAAACTTCAGACAGCGAATCTTTACCAGGTGCATCATTTAATTATGCAACCTGGGAATCAGTAGTTTATGCATCGACTAACGACAATAAACTGAGAGGTATCAGATCAAAGTTATTTCCCAATGGTTTGCCAACATTTATCCCAAAGTTAAAATCAAAGTATGCAATAATTAAGTCTTAATTTTAATTTTATTTGGTTTATATTTCTAGAGGATTAGTGCACAAAAGTAATGTTATAAATAAGTGGGCTATACCATTTGTGGGTGCTGATCAGTCTGTGGTTCATCGTTCACAATACTTTTTATATGAACATGGCAAACAACGACCGGTACAGATAGAAACGTATGTTGGAATTGATTCCATTTACAATTTGCTACTTCTTTTCACACTGGGAGCATTTTTGGTATTATTTTGCAAGTTTGATTTCACACGTGGTTTACTTTTAAAGGTAAAAAATCTATCCTGATTTTTAATATAACTAATTGAGTATTTTAGCATCCAAAGTTCTTTTCGGCCGGTTATTTCTCTCATGAAGGTCCAACAGAAGAAAAACAAAAAGCTACCAAATTTCATGTTTTGTTGTCAGGTGAAGGTTGGTCAGAAAAATTACCTTCTCCTGATGATGAATATAAAATTCCACCAACTGGAAAAGTAATGGCAAAGGTGTCGGGAACAAATCCTGGTTATGGTGCAACATGTATAGCTATAGGATTATCTGCAATAACAGTTCTAACTGAAACAGATAAACTGCCTGATGGGTTAGTTCAATTTTTATTTCAAATATAAAAATAACTATTTATGTTTTAGTGGTGGGGTTTATCCACCTGGGGCAGCATTTGCAAACACGTCCATAATCGACAAATTGGATAAATATGGTTTGAAATTTGAATTGTTGTCTAATTTGTGAATTTCGAATTAAGTTTGTTATTTAATGGGTGTTTTTGATATTTTTATTAGTATTTTAGTTTTGAAGGTACAATAGGTAGAGCCTGTTTTAAGAACTCTGATGAGTCATCAATTGATCTACGCGAATAATGGGAGAAAGTTCATTGGTCTAGCTAGGTTAGAATTATTTACTTATCAAATAAAACCTTTATATAAGTTCACTATAAAAGTCGATGTCTATAAGAAACTAATTACTCTTTAAACATAAACTAGAAACTGTAAAACTTACCAAAAACTTAAATAAATAGCAATTGGAAATTGCTAAAAAT
>JAFFZR010028906.1:0-10326 GCA_018397195.1 Lethrus apterus | reverse complement strand
CTTTTGAGGGCTGGAGCTGTCATGAGAAAAAACACGTCGATTTTTAATTTTTACGTACAAAATGATGGTGTTGTCAAAAATTCAATTCATGTTTCTTATTTTAAATGGAACACCTTATATTTTGACGTTTTTGGAAAGTCGACGGAGAGACGAATCCAACGATACCCCATATGTTCAACTTTAATTTGAAAAGTAGCAATATAGGCAGCAATAATTTTCTGTAATATGTTATTTTTTTAAGCAAAATTGGCCAGAAGTTCGTAATAAAGATTTGCTTTTATTTGTTTATTATTTGTTTTGTAGCTGATTATTAAATGTCTATTAATGGTTTTTCTTGTTATTTAACACTAAAAATGTTTATTGCCTTATGGCTAACTGAGGAACACATAAAGAAATTGGCAGCAAAGTTATTGCTGCCCATCTTGTTACTTTTCAAATTAAAGTTGAACATATGGTATCGTTGGATTCGTCTACCGTTGTTTTTCCAAAAACGTCAAAATATACAGACTGTTCCATTTAAAATAAGAAAGTTGACATCGCTTCCGGTTTCACCGGAAGTGGAATTGAATTTTTGACAACACCAACATTTTGTACGTAAAAATTAAAAATCGACGTATTTTTTCTCATAACGATAATTCAAAAGTTACTATAGGGGGGTACTTTTGAACCGTACTGTATATAAGATTTGTAATCAAAAACTAGTTTTCACCCCTCGTAGTTTAAAAAACCTCAATATGGATAGGTACGAAAAATAAACGAAACCAAGTTTACATTTCTTTGTAATTCAATAACATTATACACATACACCAATATTTTATATTAATCAAACATTTTTTTTAATATATGGATATTTTAATTTATTGTTTTCATCAAATTTAAGTAAATATTATAACTGCATTTTCGTAGTTTTTACGATGTTAGTACCAATTCCCATTGATAAGCACTTGAGCAGCAGGAGGTCTAAAGTACTCCTGCGGCACTAGTACTTAGTAACAGGATAGTGCCAAGTTCGTGTATTCGTAACGACCGATTTCTATCGCCTCCGGGAATCTGAAAATAAATAAACTAAATTTATTAAGAATAATTATATTTATTGTAATTTTATTTAAATAAAATCGTATCAAACTAAAAATTAATATATTACGTTCGATAGCATATTTTTTAACAATTTTCACTGTTGATTAATTTTTATGTTTATTCCTCATCGTTAGCTACAATCATCTAGTGCTGTTATTATTCTTGAAATAAAGATCTAGACATTTAATTGATTTCCACATCGTTAAAAAAAAATGTTTTCATTCTTTTATTATTTAAAAACGTTTTTCACTTTTTGGGTGACCCTTGTATGTTATTTTCTTTCATTTTTCGTTTAAGGATGAATTTAGAACCAAAAATTTCAACTAGACTAATTCCAATGATTAAATTCACATATTCTACATAATAACAACAATATTTCAATAATCAGTTAATACTCAGTCTTGGTATGGCATCAAAACCAAGCTAAGTTTATCTAACAATATTCCATGTTGAATAAAATTTCTAAACTTGGTGTACGCAGCTAGCAATTTAGGAAAAAAATTGGGAAACACGTCTAGGTCGGAGTCTATGCGGAGTACCTCAAGGTTCTGTGTTGAGGCCGTTCCTTTTCTTAGTCTTTGCAAAAACTAGTGAATAAAAACGAATATTCAATTAATACTTTTAGGAATTGGTTTTGTGAAACCAACTACCCTAAATCTTGGAAAAAACATTATTTTATTTTATTTTTCCTTAATCACATGTAAATTTAATGGGAATTTTCTTACTCAAGGCTGAACATTGAGGTATGTCATGTCATGGTATGGCATCTTTTTTTGAGGAAATTGCAGTATGGATTAATGCAGGGGAGAATACAGAGGGTTGTAAAGGGTGTAAGACTTAATGTTTAAATTACGTTTATTTTAACACATTTTCAAATTTCAAGTACGTCTTGCTCAGATGGCGCACTGATGGATAAAATAAAATAAATAAATACAGGATCATTTTGAAATAGGTCCTGATATTTTAACAGGTGATACCTGACCATAGCCTAAACCTAAATGTGCAAAAACAGCGGTCCTACATTGAACGATGTTCCAGAAAAACAATATTATAATTTTGACTCCGGTTCTGACTATTACAGCCAGCCAGTACAATATTGCTATACGCCGAATGTTTTTTTGGCCGTTTGTGACCCGCCGTTATTAAGATGCGAAAGCTTACGGATGTTTCCCAATTACTGATTCAAGAAAAATAAATAGCTTGATTTCAAATTACATAATTATAAAATAACCATACATATTCTGTTTGAACGCATTAGATTTAATATTCTTCGATAGTTATGAAAATTCATTTTATCAACCCGAAAGTCGGTCGAAAATAAATTGTGAATCAGTTGAAGTTGTCATTGTTGTCATACGTTCAAAATGATTTTGACAGCCGTTAGTTTGTGTTAAGTTTACAGGTTTCAGTATGTAAGATTGACGTGACGTGACGTGATATAGTTTAAAAAAATACGACAAGTATTTTCGTTTAAAAATCACATTTAACGGTTATGTTTCGTATAGATAAAATATGCCAACGTGGTGGCAGCACTTGGTGCAGTGTAACTAGCGTACACTGGCGTCAATTGTCGGCGGCACATTCGAATTAGCGCAGGTACGGAGCAAGAACGTTTGCCCACAAATAAAATTATAAAAATTTAAATTCTAGATAGGACCGTTATTTTGCAGATTTGGGTTTAGGGTAAGGTCAACTATCATCTGTTAAAATATCAAGACCTATTTCAGAATGACCCTGTATAAGAAAAAATATTTCTAATAATACACACCAATAAAAATCTTCAATTCATGCTTGTTAAAAATAAAATATAGCAAATTTTGTTCTTATGAAGCGCATATTTAATTGATCTTTACTTTATTTACTTTATCTTTTGTATGGAGATCATATACAGTGTCAGTGTGTCCGAGATATATAGTAGCCAATTGCCACCATTGGGATCCTTAAACGTATTGGTAAACGCAAAATTTTCATATTTGACTATAGATGTTTTTTTAAAATGGATTTTTGTAAATTCTTGTGAATTTTATAAAGAAAGAAATTTTAGAAATGTTGGGTTGGAAAATGTTGCCCTTATCTTCACCCATTGCTAACGTAATTAGCAAAGTTAAATGTCAAGTGACATAACAAATTTTCATTTTAAAAATTTTATACAATAACTACATCCTACTATGGTTTTAAAATGACCGTGACTTGCTAAAATAAACAATAGTACTTGCGTATTTTTTTAAAATGTATGTTAGTCAAATTAAAGTAGAATATGTGAATAAAATATTTATAGATATAATCATTAATGCAATATATACGTACAATTAGAATTAATAATGTCCACATCGTGGGGCAATATTTCACTCACACACACTGTCTTTTGTGATGTGATATTATATGTCATTACGTATTTAACTCACTCACTGATTTATCCGGTAATTGACAATGATTGGGTTTAGAAGTCACAATACCTATGACTAGCTTATTAGTTAATGCCCCCACAACTATTCTCATTCAGTAGTAGTCAGTTCGTTGGGAGGTTAAGTGATACGACCCCTGTAAATTACCAGTCTGCTGGTTGTAATTGACTCAGTAACAAACTCAGACAATATTGCGGTATTATGTGAGAACAGATAGAAAATTTAATGGGGCGCAAGTTACCATTTTGAGGCGCACCCAAAAATGTGGGGGCACGACGTTAGTTTAAAGAAATGTATTTTCTTAATTCACAACTTTTTCAATTTTTTTATTTGTTTTGAGTTTTGAGTACCATACACAAGCTTATCAAATCTCGATAAATATTCGTTCGTCCTATTAAAATATTTATAGTCAAAGAATATATGAACTGAACAAATTGTAATTTCCAAGATAATAAAATAAAACATAAAAAAAAATAATAAAGTATTCCCATTACGACATAAATTAAATCAATAATTATTTAATTAATTAGTTATTTTTTTTTTATAAAATGTTTTTAAGAAAAATATATTGATGTTTTCGAATTTCCAGTTTCATGCAGACAATTCTTGAACAAGAAAACATGACGAAAATCATTTAAAAAAAGTAAAAAATAAAAACACAAAATTTACTAAAATGAATAATTATTATAAAAATAAATTTATAAAAAATATAATTTTGCATTTGATTACTGTTTGCATTTATTGACCCTTTTTAGAAATATTTTTCGTATATATTTGTAAATTTGAATAAGAGAAAACTGATTTAAATATTACAAAAAGGTATTATCGTAAGGGATAATTTTGTTTAGTTTTAGTCATTTATTGGTTGTATAAGGCTTGTAAGAGTTGCAAGTATAACTTTTTATATGAATTTATATTATTTCTATAAATTACGTTGTTATAAATTAATTATAAAATTAAAAAAATATATATTAGATGTAAAAATACTTGTAGGGGTATATTGCGCGTGTTATAATTTTTATAATTTTTATAATTTTTATAATTTTTATAATTTTTATAATTTTTATAATTTTTATAATTTTTATAATTTTTATAATTTTTATAATTTTTATAATTTTTATAATTTTTATCAATCAATCAATCAAATTTATGTCATTTTTTAAAGTTATATTCTGATTTTTTGAATTTATAGATTCATACATAAAATTATTGAAAAAGGAAAATTATGAAATGTAAAAAAACAAAAAGTTACCATACAAATTATTTTGTAAACAAAAACAAATTTATAAAAAATATCAAAAACTTATTTATTTTTTGACACACGATCTCGAAAAGTGGACGATAGGTTAAAACAAATATTTTGATCAATCTTTCTGAATGTCGTCAGTTTGAAATTTAATTTAAATTAAAAATTTATTTTTTACAAACAGCCAATGTATTGTGCTTTTTCAGAAAATACAATAAAATGGGGTTACAATTTAAAATAAACATTGATGACATCAATAACAACTGTCAAAACTATAAAGATGTAGATTGTGCCTTTCAATAGAAAATAATTAAATGAAAAAGCTACAGTTTCTCTAAAATTTAACCGATAAAAACACCACATTTTGCGAAAACATGGAAGGGCTCATCCAAAGAGTTCAACAAATACATTCATTTTATGTATAAAAAAATATTTAAAAAATTGTAATGGACACAATGAAGTTATAAAGTAAATTAAAGTAAATTTGAAATCATTAAATTGGCAACAAAGTAACTAAATGATAATTTAAGTAATTTTCTTAAAATAAGTATCACTTATCTACAAACAATTATCCATAACAACAAAATAATCATCCAAAAAGAAAAAATGAATAAACAAGTCAGTTCAAAAATGGCTATTGTAGGCTTAGACACCCTATGGTACTCTTACAAGCAAAATATAAAACAGACAACTGTAATTAGTAAAAATAATATATAGTAATTGGTATTTACCTCTTCTTGTCTACAACAGAAGCGGGTTCGTTGTCGACTGTTTATTTAAACCATAGATGCCTCAAGGGTCAGAGTAATCTAAAGAGTCATAGGTTAGCGATAATTATTCACATACATGGGGCTGACAAAAGTCTTTTTTGTCGTTTTATTTGATTGAGTAATATTTTAATCTATATTTTAGATTTTCCAAGTTGATTAACCATAGGACTAATTTTCATTCTTGCAAACATGATGTAAAAAGAAGCCATATATGTTCACTCTCAATTTTTAGGTAGCAATGTGGCCATTATACGAAAAAATATTTTTTTTTATACTGAGCTTTTATGTTTTTATTAACGAAACACTGGGCTTTAGTTTAACAAATTTGACAAATGTTAAAATATTTTTTGTTTATCAAATAAAATAAAACATGAAAACGATTCCATATGTAATTTATTTCAGTAACATATGTTTTTATGTAAAATGCTGCGTGACATTTTAACCTTTATCGAAATATTAACATGTAAACAATGAAAATAAAGTGTAGTTTTATACAAAGTGTTACAGATCTTGAGTTTGAACTCAACGAAATGTATAAAATCATTTCTGGATTTAATGCAAAAATGTTTAGAATTTCTGGGTCTAATTCTATAAAATTTTGATGTTCACTGGTTTTGCAAATAGATCAAGAAACACGATGAATTTCCAAGCAAAAGTACCACAAATAATTGTTTCTTTACCCCGAATGTTTAGGTAAAAATTAGATTAGCATTAAAATGGTGTTAATGGTATAATTTAATTATTCAGTCTTTCAGGTTTTTGTATACGATAGCTTTGAAATATTAATGACAACAAAAAATTACTATACACAAAAACAAAAGAATTCGTATTCAAAAATTTTCTCATAACTTAAAATGTTGCTGTCTTGTGTTTAATCTCTGTAATTCAAGCACAATCTAAAATATTATAATTAAATTCAAGAATCATCTTTGACTGAGTTTTGTCCATATTATTACAATTCAGCAAATATTTTTCAACCGTGCATAATATTATTATTATTTAGAAAAGGTAATTGCACGGAAACCTTTGAACTTTGACGTCAAATAATAATAGGATTTCAAAATGATTGCCAGATCATTCAGGTATGGTTTCTTAGAATCAAGATAGTAACAAGTATAACTCTACTATTTTGAAGTATGTATATGGAGGCAATTTCGAAAATATTTCTCCATTTAAATGTTCTTTACAACGTCGTTTCTTTTGCTTATTTTCCATTCGATCATCCTTTTAGCTTTGCTTGTTTTCCACTTTTATTGATTTGTCTTTTATATCTTTTATATCATTCAACCTCAAATTTTACAAACTTGTTCTCTTCACAGTCTCTCAATGTCCACCAGTCCCCTTTCTCTCGTTATTCCGTAATCTTGTGTAGGTTTTCCCAGGGTCGTCCTAAGATATTTGGCGCCCGTGGGAGGGGAAGCGGAGAGACCAGTGAAGTTTTACAAAAGTTAATATAATTACCAATAAATAAGGTGACCAATTAATTTGTACGAAAATGGAGTACGGATGGATGGAAAAAGGTTGTTGTATGGGTTGCGTTCGCTCCGTAAATTGAAATTAAAAAAGTCAGTTGGAAGAGTGTACAAAAACAGTAAAAAAGAGTGTACAAAAGGAGTAAAAAGAAGCACAAAAGAAGTATAAAAAGAAGTACAAAAGAAAAAACAAAATTCAAATAACCTATAAGAACAATTACCGCCCCAAAAGCTAGAGCCCGTTTAGCCCTGTCGTTAAGGTGACCCTGGGTTTTCCAAATCATTCGTTTCAATCGATGCTCGAGAAATAAATATTTCTTATGCAGGATTATTATTTCTGGCTTAGACAGCAGGTCAATATTCTCAAGATATAATGATCAATCTTAATTGAGGATATTAGAATTTTATTTCAAAGATAAAATTTACAATGTTTTCCATATTTAGCTAACAACAAAGAGGTTAAATAAAATAAAATAAAATAAAATAAAAAATAAATCGTGTTCTAAATACAAATAAATACAATAATTATAAATAGGATTAGGAATAGGAATAGGAAAAACGCATAAATTAGTGTTGATTTAATTAATTCTGTTGTAAGAAAGTATATCTAAGCTCTAAGCGTATGGATTCTGGATTTCAGGATTTGGTGAGTGTGTGGTCCAAAGGCCACACTAGCACTTAGGCTTCTAAGGGCCCATTTTATCATCCCTCTAGAGCGTCCCCTATTTCCCATTAGTCTTCAAGCCAGCCGATGGTGTCAGCTTGAGAAACTTATCGGGTGTCGCTTAGCCTGGCCGTACTCGGCCCTAAGCGTATATGTATAGATGTCAGTATAGTTTTCTGATAGAACGTAATCTATTAGATTAATTAATTAAACCTATTTTCTAAAGCTTTTAATTATTTATATTTGTTAATAAATATTTTTGCAACGTTCGTCACTGATACAAATAAACAATCTAATAAGTTAATTTAACAACTAATATTCATTGAAAATGATTGTATAAACGATTTATCCAAGAAAAATTTTGTTTCTATAAAATTTATGATTTCCTTTGTTGCTTAATTAAAAACAAAGTGATAAAAATATTATTACGCTATTATTATGAAACATAAAATCAAATATCTGCATTTGCATAATTTTCAATCTTTGTGTATATGAAATTTCTCAATTTATGATCAGTTTAATAATAGTATATAATCATACCTCAGTAAAACGAAAACACAACACGCACTGGACAAGTTTAAATGGCAAACTAACGCTTAATGAATGTCAATTGACTTTATATGTGAAGCCCACATCCTAGCGTTAATTTAACTTAAATTAAGAGATTATTTCCTTTGTACACGTTATTATTCTATTGTAACCGGCATTGGTGCTGCAACATTACTCTACAAATGCCATTTTGGTTATTCATGAAGGGAGAATTCCTTCTAAAAAATAACTAAAGTATTCAGTCTCTAATAATTAATTTTAATTTGATTATAAGTTATTGTCGTATCTTGCAAATTTTTTGATAAAAATGAAAATATTTTTTAATGAATATATGAATTATTAATGTTAATTTTTCTGCACGTAAGTTTGTATAATAAAAACAAGAAATACACTAATAAATAAAATATAAAAATGTTTAAGAAAAATCTCCGAACAACCTCCTAGTCTTGTTTGGAATCTTTACTTATAAATTATTCAATTTTTTTATAATTTGTCTGACGACTTTTCCTGAAAATCGTTACGACAAGATTTGTTGCAAATTTATTATTGCATAATAAAAAAAACATATATAAAATTGTTCCTAAATATCATTAGAGAAACGCAACACTAAACGGTGTTATTATCCTATCTATAAATCTAACAAGACGTTCAACCAAGTGCTCGTTGCAATTATTTATTTCATTCGAACGTGGCACGGTATACCGTCAATTGAAAAATTGAATTACTGTATCGCCATTTATAAATCTGAAAAAAAAGAGAAAAATAAAGTGGAAAAAATGTTGGAGATTAATTGTTAAATGAAGCTTCCGGTGTAGGCTTTATTATACTTTAAATAGGATGTGGTATTTAAAACTTTGAATCTCACCATTTACGTTACCGCCTTAATTGTATTATTAAATGCGAGCGTAGAAGATAGAGTGTCACACAAATTAACGTTTTATTATTCTTGACTCATAGGGAACGATGATATATTTATTTGTTCTTTAAATTTTTGTTTAGAAATTTTTTTAGTTTAGAAAATTAAAATGATTAAAGAAGAAAATGAGTTTTTAACAAAAACGTACAGCTCTTCCTGAACAAACTAAATAATCAAAATAAAAGTAAAAAAATGCTACAAATGTACATTTTTTTATAAAATTTCAACATTTTCTGGAGATCTTTGAATATTTTTCAAAAATCATTATTTTTTTAATGCCCTCAAAATCGTTCCTGCGTATGGTTATTAATGGGCAATTGCCTAGATATAGAGGGTGTTCTGCCGGTAGGAAATTCCTCAATAACTCGTAAACAGTGACTAAAATTATTAGTATGTATACAGAGTGTTTTGTAACTGTGCTATAGACTTCAATTTTGTTTTTTTAAATATATACAATACAATGCAATCGTTAATTTGCGAGATATTTTTGATTTTCTGAAAATTATGTCATTTACATTGTTTGACAAAAGTGGTTGTATTTTAATTACCTTTTAGAATAAGTGAACAAAATATTGAAATATCTTAATATAGACCTACTTACACCTTCAGATATGTTTACTGTTGTATTTTAATATACTGGGTGTTCGTTTCTAAAGCGCAAACTCAATCAACTTGAATTAGGTTTCCATATTTTTAAATAGAACACCTTGTATATGTTTAGGTCATTCAATAATTTTAAATTATAGATCAATCATAAACCTACAACTATTTGTAAAAAAAATTTCTATCTGTCATTGTTTACGAGTTATTGAGGAATTCTATGCAATTGAAACATCCTGTATAGCAATTTTTTTAACAACTCATATTGTAGGTCCTGTTAATTTTATATGAAATAATATCAGTTAATTTAAATTAAAATGTAAACTGCGCCAGTAATTGCCAATACGTATAAAAAGGTTCTAAAAAAATATACAGTCCGTTCTACAAAACGGGCCTGAGACTATAGCGACTTCAATTGTGATTTAATCACCAATAAACCATATATATAATTAAATGGGACAGTCTTAGCTACAACTTGGCGAAAAAAATTCTTTATTAAACACCTTCATTTATTTGTTATGACGTCATCGCCATTTTTTTAAATGGCAACCTATATTTTTTATTTGTTATTTCGTTATGATTTTTAATTCTGTTTTCAACGGTATACAATTTTAAATAGGTTGCATA
>JAFFZR010028905.1:0-10333 GCA_018397195.1 Lethrus apterus | reverse complement strand
CAATATTTTTGACCCATTTTTAGTTAAATTACCGTCGAACGGTACACAGAAGAAGCCTCCTCGAAGATTGTGCTGTCTCTTAAGAGAACCACAATCGGGCGTACCCTGGAAACGTTGAACGTGTTCAACGGCTAATTCTTCTAACACCGGACCTTTTTCCGGACACGGAAAGTAAGTAAGTAACCTAATGAATACAATTGCCCAAATCCAAAAATTCTCTGGACAGAAGATCTTTGCTCTCGTTACACCAGAAATTGTAACTGCATTATCAGAAAATAAATTTGCATTTGCATAGAGACTTATGATGAATAAGACGAAGAGTAAAGGTCCCAAGTTGCTTTCTTGCGGAACACCAGAACTGAACAACGAAAATTCATTATAAAATACAAACTTCAGGCTAACTTCAAGCTAAGAACTCGAGTTGCAGATTACCTTTGCAAAGTTAGATAAAATGATAATTCTTCAGCTGAGATTTATCACCCTTTTTTAGAATAGGAATGATTTTAGGTCGTCAGAAAAACAGATGACGCAATGGAAAGACTGATAATAACTAAGTCTTGGACAATAAAATTTTTGCGTCCTTTAAACAACTTGGGATTAAATCATCATCAGCTGCCATTTTATTATCAAAGCAAGCAATCACTTTTATCTGAATCTTCAGAAACAAATATTCTTGAGTGATTTTTTCCCTGTTTCGTCTTGATAACTCCTTTCTTAGTTGGCTATCACCATTTTCGAGTGACTTGCCTTTAAAACTGAAACCTTTATCACTCAACCTGGTTACGAAGATACAGCCTGTTATGTCCATCCAGAATGCCACAAACTAGTGCAATTTTTAAAAATATCGTCAAATTAAAAAAATATTTCCCCTATTAACTTAGTAGTAAATAATTAAAAATTCAAAAGCGTAGACTACAATTTTAATTTGTAATTAACTTTGCGCCGCATCTTTCATTTTACGATCTAAACTTAATTATAAATGCTTTCGCTCAATAGAGTGCGCCGAGTTCTTTTTCTTCCAATTTGCATAAACATTTCACAAAAAAAAAAATACCTTGCAACATGTTCTTTCCTTTGGATGATTTGGGCTCCTCCGCGTCAAGAGGCGGCAACGAATGAACCGATCTGGGACTCAGGAGCGCGTGCGAGGAATTGTGCTGCTGCAGCTGTGGCAGTTCGGCCGAATGTATGCTCCCATAGTCAGTGAACTTTGGCTCTAATACCATCCTGAAAAAAAAAACATTTTAAAAACCTTCATTTGAAGAAAATCGACACACGCAACAGGAAACTTGCGTGTTTTCTTTAACCGTTTAGAAAAATTGTGATGTGTCATGGAAATATTTAAGTTTAAGTATTATCTTCGACCTTCGACATAAATTTGCTTTGAAACGCTAATGAAACAGTAAAATGAACCGGAATATGATCGTCACACAATAGATCGCACTGAAATATTTTAGTTTTATAATCCTGTTAAAAGATTTTGAAGATTAGGTTGATTTAGGTTTGATTCAGTTCGAAAATATGTTAGGTTGGATTCATTTCATTAGGTCAGGTTAGGTTGAATTGGATTGGTGACAAATTCCCCAATTGAATCCAATCTAAATCAAAATCCAATCCAACCTAATCAAAGATCCATCCAATATAACTTAATGGTATTGAATGAACCACTTGTGCTTCGAAGAAAAAATTATATTGAGCTAGGTTTAGTTGAGAGGTTGGGTTCGGGTAGAAGATGCAAAAAATACAAAAAAAAAATTTTTTGGTAAAGTAATCGAGGGTTGGATTTGGACAAACTCCACAATCCAATCCAATCTAAATCAAAACCTAATCCAACCTAATCAAAATCCATCCAATGTAACTTAATGGCATTGAATGAACCACGTGTGCTTCGAAGAATAAAATATACTGTCCTAGGTTTGTTTGGATTAGGTTTCTTCGATTAGGCTTTGTTCGCTTCCAATGGAGTTTGGGTTCGGGTTGAAGATGCACAAAATACAAAAAAAAAATGATTTCTGGTAAAGTAATCGATGGTTAGATTTGGACTCCTCAATCCAACCCAATCTAAATCAAAACCCAATCCGACCTAATCAAAATCCATCCAATGTAACTCAATGGCATTGAATGAACCACGTGTGCTTCGAAGAATAAAATATACTGAACTCCCCAATCCCACCCAATCTAAATCAAAACCTACTAATCAAAATCCATCCAATGTAACTTAATGGCATTGAATGAACCACGTGTGCTTCGAAGAATAAAATATACCGAGCTAGGTTCGTTTGGATTAGGTTTCTTCGATTAGGCTTTGTTCGCTTTCAATGGAGTTTGGGTTCTGGTTGAAGTTGGACAAAAAAAAATAGAAAAATGATTTCTGGTAAAGTAATCGAGGGTCAGATTTGGACAAACTCCACAATCCAACCCAATCTAAATCAAAACCTAATCCAACCTAATCAAAATCCATCCAATATAACTTAATGGCATTCAATGAACCACGTGTGCTTCGAAGAATAAAATATACTGTGCTAGGTTTGTTTGGATTAGGTTTCTTCGATTATGCTTTGTTCGCTTCCAACAGAGTTTGGGTTCGGGTTGAAGTTGCACAAAATACAAAACCGGACAAAATCGTGAAGCTCCGTTGGGTGCGTATTATTACTTAACGAAATTACTGATTTGAATTAATTATAATTATTGCCAATTGCAGAAATTTTTGGACAGAAGTACAGCCCAATCAAAAATGAAAGTAATAATAATAATAATGACAAATTAAACACAATCAATATTAACATTTCAAAAATTAATAAATGTAACTACAAAATGAGAAAAAGGTACACTTTAGAAATGCTGAACTCAACAATTAAGTTATTAGATGTAAACCCAATAGAACACAATTAATTCTGTCAATAATTATTAACTCCGTCATATAAAAAGCAAAACCAAATTACATTTTAAAAGGTAAAAATTCAACATTTCAATTATAAAGCAAAATTACATTAAAAACTAGTTAAGCAAATTGCGTTTATCAACTGAATCTGTGCCAAGGTTTGTGGTGATTACGCTAAGCAAATATTTAACGGAAAAGGCCGTTTTCAAGTACAAGTTACCCAAGTATCCATGGAGATCTGTAATGTTCAAAAAATTCATTAATATCACAAAATTCACTAATAAACTTCGACACAAAAACGAAATAAAGACGGCGTCTTTGGACATAAAAATCGAATTTGGCACAAAATGTCTGTTTTGTTTGGGGGTTATTTTTAATTTGGGCAACGACAGCGAAAACATTCAAATCATTTAAAATAACAAATAGGTTTTTGGAATTATCGTTCTTTGTTCAATTCTGCTGTTGTCCCTCCACATCATCTTTAGATAATTTATCATACGTAAGATCATGAGTACTCAATTTTTGTCGGATTTTCATTTATTACCAGTGGTTGCTTGGCAATTAAACGAGACCAATTTGACGAAAATGAATTTACCTAACATTGACGTTTGTCAAAATGACATTTAATGTATTTTTAAAGTTGTCATGGTTACTAAATCAAAAACCTATGACGTAGCGGCAAGAAAAGCACCATGCATCTTTTCAGTATAAGATTGTTCTGATTGGTGCATGTGATCATGGTTTTAAAATTTCATTGGTCCACGTCATCATGAGGTTCATTCTCACACAAAATATTATCATTACGTAACTTTCACAACACGTTCATATTTTATGTTTTCAGTTTTCTGCATTTTCAATATTTATGGACACAGTATTCCAAATTTATTTAAAAAATGCGAGTCATCATTTTCGTATTACTACCCATCATAGAACTCGGTTAGCTCGCTATGCTGGAAGAAACAAATATGTCAATACCGCCAAGAGATTGCAATCACTCGTTTCAACATAGCGGGGTTTCAACAAAGGCTCGCTGCGCCCTTAATGCTTTCGAGTTGGGCAAATAGCAAATCGATCGTCACGTGCACCCGAGGATAAAATATAATAACGAAGCCTTAGCGCATGCAACAAAAAAAAAAAAAAAGAAAAAATGATTTCTGGCAAAGTAATAGAGGGTTAGATTTATCATTTGGGGAATTTCTTTTTCTTTGCCAAAATCGTAAACTAGTGTGATAAGTAATAATATAATAAGTCTACATGTATATACATAGTTTTTTCTTGAGCGCTGATCGAAATAAGATATAAAAATATATAAGCCACAGTTTCCAAATCTTCATGAAGTAACACATGTTTATATATTTTATTACATTTATTTGGTTGAATTATTCTGGCGCAAGGATTAAGCCATAAGTTGACAGAGTCTACTGACGTAATAAATAATACAAAGAATGGGTCTTAAGTTCAATCATTATGGAACTCCGGATATTGTAACAAGTTCATAAGGAAAAAAGTTACTGTAAAATGCATAGTTTGTCCGGACAGTCAAATAGAATGTATAAGATTCAAGAGTGAAGGACCAAACACAAATGAACTAAAAACTCGACTTGCTCAGTAACACGTCGTGTTAATAGTATCAAAGGCACATGAAAAATAACAACAATCGTCGAGTACTTCACTAATAAATTGAATGATAAATGCAAGCAAGATGTGGTTTAACACACCGAGCGAATCCATATGAAATGAATTTAATGCGAACAATATTTATGTTGGGTTTTGGGTGTAATATTTGATATTACTTTGGGTTCACTTCGTAGTCCAAAAAACTTAAATACTGAAATTTTGACGCTTGCATGTGTTTCTGTGCTTGATTGTTGGATTTTTAACGTAACCAGTCTGTTGGGTATCGACCTTTCTGTTGGGTTTAGTCCCATAATATTAATTTTTTTGAAAAATATTTATTGTTCGCTTTCACAATTAATTAACGGAATCCAATCCAACTCGTCAATTTAAAACACACATGTTGATAAATTCTGAAACATTGGATTGGTTTTGTTTTATAAAGTTGGGTTTGTTGGGTTAAAGCGAGTTTATTTTCAGTTTTTAAATGAAAACGTAATGTTATATACAAAATCCTTCACTGGCATCACATTCTATAAAGCCGGTATTATATCTACATTCTAACGTCTTGCTTTTTCAGGATCCATACGTTTGTAACAGCCTGTATATGTGTATAAAAAAAATATCGACACCTGACGTTTGCGAAAGGTTTCCGAATTCCAGCCACTATAATACGAAGTTATAAAATATGTGTATCGCGTACCGCAGAAATTAATTTCCGGTACACACTTTTCAAACTCAACATCCGTTTATATGGGTTTTGCAACAAATAAAATCACTGATACGAACGATGAACGGTTATGGACGGGGAATTATGTTTGCTTTCGATAAACCCAATAGGTTTTTTCATTACACAAACTGATAAGTTTGTTTAAATATGAAAAAAATCTGCTGGAAAAATTTCTGTGGGTCGCTTGAATTTTTATGAAGCTAGTTATGGTACGTCGTAAATACATTCCTTTCGGATAGGTAACCTACTTCGGTATTAAAAAGTTGCAATAATGAGTCAGTAAAAGTATTTTTGCGTAATACTTTACAATAAAACATTAACCGGAAAAAATAATAATTATACGTTATCTGTAATATAGAATAATATAGAATTAGTGACTATTATTAAAGTGATATAGGAACGACAACAAATGTTTTAAAAATTTTAAAAACACCAAAACGCAAAACCCAAAACGAACACAAAAACCCAAATGTTGCTATTTTGCTACATTTCTGTGAAGAGAAATTTGTAGAAAACCTAAAACCCATCATTGGTTATATGGAGAAATAAATCCAGTATAATTTTGAGTTATTTTGGTAAATGTACATTTGATAGGACCTACAATTTTGTGACAGCAGATTATAACATTTTTAAAGAGGACTTTCGCAATGTGATTTGTAAAACAATAAAGGTTAAATAAACATTAGAATTAAAACCTCCACTTTGTTAGATCAAGTAATGGTATAATGAATTCGCATTGTTCATTAAAAGAAAAAAGTTATTAACACTTTTAGAAACAAATTTTGCAAATAAACCCATAATGACACATAACTCAAACACATTTCTAAGCCCTAAACTCAATACAATCCTAAACCAATTCAATCAAACACAAAAACATGCCAAATGTATGTTCTCTCAAATTTTCAGTGTTTAAAAAACAAGGCAAAAAAAGTGGGGATGGGAGGTCAGGAAATGGGGCAAAAACCTAAGTGAGACAGGAGGGGGTCTGCAGATCCTGGGGAAATCGAACAAGAGGTTAGAATCTAGATTATATTATAAAATGTGATGCCAGCGAAGGATTTTTTATATAACATTACGCTTTCACTTAAAAACTGAAAATAAACTCGCTTCAACCCAACTTTATAAAACAAAACCAATCCATGTTTCAGAATTTATCAACATGTGTGTTTTAAATTGAAGAGTTGGACTGGTTAATTAATTGTAAAAGCGAACAATAAATATTTGTCAAAAAATCAATATTATGGGACTAAACGCAACAAAAAGGTCGATACCCAACTGGTTACGTTAAAAATCCAACAATCAAGCACAAAAACATTTGAGAACAGACGTTAGGTGTCAAATGTTCAACGTTTAAAAAACAATGCAAAAAGCGTCTTAAAAAGAAACTCAACTAATAAACCCAACCACATCTATTAGTAAACACATGCAAGCGGCAATATTTCAATATTTTTTAGTTTTTTCGACTACGAAGTGAACCCAAAGTAAGTTTTCATATAAAATATTTTGATTACACCCAAAACCCAACGTAAATATTGTCCGCATTAAATTCCTTTCATACGCATTCGCTTCTAATCGGGGCGTCGTCAAAAATAAAACCTTGACAGGAACCTGTACAAACCCAATCCAACCCAAGTCATTCGAATCAAATACAATCTAAACCAGATTTTAAACGCAACCCATTTAGTCATAATCAATCAAATCAAATCAAAGTGCGGGAATATTCTTGAAATGTCATAGAATCATAGAAATTGAGTTGCCTTGAAACGTATTTCATTATACGGCCTTGGGGCAAGCCATCAGGAAAATATTGTAGAAACGTTAAGGATGATAGTTAACTACGAGATAGAGGTGAGAATGGGTAAGAATGGAGATGGAGGAATAGGGAGAACTGGGTAAGAATGGTGATGGTGGAGACAGAGAAGAGAGAAGCGAGAAGGAAGGTAGGAGGGGCTATCGATATGGGAAAGAGATAGGCATGAGGACGCAGGAATGTCGATGTGCGAGGTGGAGACAATGGCTAAGAAGGATGGTGAGGTGTTGAATAAGTTTTTTGAGAGACGAATTGGGCAGGAAAGGTATGTATGAACAGATGCAAATGGATATAATAGGAAGTACCTATCTCAGGGGAAGAAAAGGAGAAATAGACTAGAGTCCGCTAGCGCGATTCAAATGCGGGAATGAGGAAATGGTGAATAAATTTTGCATGGAGGAGAAATATGACAACTCTAGGAACTGCGGTGGGAGAAGTATAAGCGAGAACATTGGTGGAGAGTGGCTGGAAGTAGATAGGAAATGAGAAAATTGGGGGAAAACCTATGTGGGAAATGAGGGGTCCTGGAGATTCTGAGGAAAACGAAGAAGATTATAGAAGAGCATTATAGAAAGTAAATGCCAATGAAATAAATAAATATTCAATTTAGGTTTCTTTGAAATAAATATTTGATTTTGGATTCGTAAAGTAAATTTAGGGTAGGATTCAGCCATAAAAAATCTATCCGCAAAATATGTCTAAATGAAGAAAAATTTCAAATTGGACGAAAACGAATTTGTTGTAAGAAGAAAGAAAACGCATTTGTTGTCCTATTTCAAAGAAACTAACCAGATAATGCGAAATTCAACAAAATCCTCAATTGACATTAAGTTATAATAATAATAATAATAATAAATGCAGATTCTATGTACTGGGATTTCTTATAAAACAAGCTAAATCATTAACACAAAGTAAGCATTAGAATTTAACCCAATTGGGTTGGATTTCCTCGACTTAAGCCTTCAAGATGCGTCGTGTTTCATTGAAACAAACAGTCAGTTTGAATATGGCTTCATTAATGCGATTTAATACAAATCGCATCGCGGGGAAGGATTGAGTTGACAGTGATTGATGGATAAACGCTATGTAAGGGCTGTGTAATAGCTGGATATAATTAACAAGATTTGGACCGGAAGGATGGAAATACCAGCAATTTCAAGGGGATAATCGATTTGTAAGATAGGGCGCAGAAAGGAAACTGAGTGACACAGCATAAACAATTTTGGAGGCAAAATTGAAGAAGGAAGCAGAAGAGAAGGACTGTTTTACTATTTGGCAGCGTTCGACTCATTCGGCAGAAAATAATGAGAAGAAGATTGACCTGAGGTTGATCGGAAGAACTGAGCAGGTTAACAAAGAACAGCAGAATCAAAGTGAGGAAAGATTTGACGGAGGAAAGAATATTAGCAAGATTTAGATGTGGAAATGAAGCGGCCAATAAATACTGGACGGGGGAACAGTATGAGAAATGAAGATTTTGCGAAGAGGGAAGAGACGAATGGAAGCACTGGTGGACGCGATGTGAAGAAGTGAACCAGGAGGAAGATAAAGAAAGGAGATTGTGGAGAATCACGAACGAGACAACGGGTTGGGAAGAAATGTACGCAATTAAATAGATAAAATGTGGAATTATGTAGATATGCCAAAGGGTTTTTTATATCGGAATCTAAATAAACTAAAATAAATTTAGGTTTTCTGTTGGGTTTCACTGAAATAAATAAATTGGCTTAGGTTTCATTGGAGCGAATTAATAAATTAATCAACGCAATAAAATATTAAACCCAATAATATACGGAGAGTCCAAAATGATTGAAGGTGACGTCACAAGAATTGATTGTTGATCAAAATTTATTTCCTTTCTCTCGAAATGCATTGCGAACTGACATTTGACAAGATCATATCGACGTGTTCATTAGAATTGAAGATATAGTGAATTGTACTAAGCGGCATACAAAATATTTAATGAAGTGGCACGTTCAATCAATTTGGATCTAACTGTATTATAAAAAATTGACAAACCTAAAACAGGAATAATTAAACTAATTGAGTTAGCGCTATGCACTTGCAAGAATATGATAAATTTATAATTAATATTCACGGATTTATAATTTGTTATATTGCTAACTTCACTACGAACTACGAGGCCCGTCTATTTAGTTCAATCCTTGCATAATTGGACATTTTCTATACATTTTGTTTTAATTAAAGAGAAGAACTTTACAAGTCGTCAGTGCAAACTAAGGTCCCAAATTCATTTCTTCCGGTTCTTTGATTTTAACAAATCTGTAACAATTTCAACGGTTCCATCACAGGCTTTTTACTAAAAACGCATTGTAAACATTGCGTCGTGTCACTTAATACCTTTCTAATTTTAATTCCACAATGTCACCGCTTCAAATAACCAAGCGAGCATTTTACGACGCGAATTAAATAAAAATCGCCGTCGTCACTGACGAATCGTGCACGATTTAAACGAGATGAAATGCATTTTATTAATAATATACTCACGTCCACCACTAAACAAGGGTCAACTAGTAGACATTCTAGTCGAAGGCTGAGTAAAAAGACCAACGATACCAACACCAACAATTTCCACAACGTTGAACACAAAAATCACTTCAAAGTAGAAAATTCTACAATTATTTATTTCGTGTGATATTCACTAAATGAAATTTTATTCCAAATTTTGCGTAAGAACGATGTGATTTTGAGGTTACGCGAAAACGGTGTCTTTTAAACAGCTGTAAGCCAAATACCACCTGCACGACGAACGCGCGAGGTTCGACATCGACTGCTGGGATCGGGAGGAACGAAGCGGACTCGCCTGATGACGTGCGCGTGAACTGCACAAAACAGCAGGTCGGACGAGGAAGGGCCTAACGATTCCATATATTCCCGATTTCAATAGAAAAGACTGCGATGCTTACAATTGCATACATAATAAAAGCCACAATTGCATTTCGTTATTTACGCGGGGATTTCGCGATGCATTCGATTTGTAATTGTGCAGACAATGTTCAATTTTTTGCAAATGGTTGGATGAGTCCAATTGATTTTTTCGCTCGGTTGAGTTGGTTTTCAATTCTATTGTTTATATCGTCCCCCGTCTCACGAACGGACGTATCTGAATTGTACACATTTTACAGGAAAGAGCAAAAATAAAAATGGATGATGTTTAAATGCCCCTATCGTTTTTATTTCGGCATATTGCAAAATTATATCTCGGGGTTTCAACTCTAAGAATATGTACTTTACACTCACGTAATAACAGTTAATGTTCCTATTATACTTTTTTTTT
>JAFFZR010028904.1:0-10335 GCA_018397195.1 Lethrus apterus | reverse complement strand
TTTTTGAAACACAATCGCACATCATTCATATATAGCAGATAAAAGATGGGTTCCAAGATGCTATCCTGCGGAACTCCTTTAATAATTTTCTTTTTCTCACTTAAGCTGTCTGTATTATTTGTACATTAAGACCGCTTTTATACAAACCAATTAGGAAGGGTTCCGGTCATTAGGCACTTTTCAGTTTTTACAATGACCCTCTAATTTTCACCCAGGACCTCTGCGAAAAGGTCTAAAGCGTTTAAAGCCATGTCAGATTTCTCGGAATTATTCTTAACCCCAGTTTACGCATTTTTCCAAAAATTGACAAATGTATTTGTTTTCCTTTCCTCTACTATCACTCGAATCCCTCCCCTAATTCAACCCCCAAAAAACAGTACAATACCAAAGCACTAACGCCACAACATCAGACTTCTAAGAGAAGACAAAAACAGTATGGTGACAATTGCTTGTAGGTGACAAGTTGTTTCTATATTTTATTTAAGTATGAGTAATAGTAAATAAAAACGATTGTTTAAAGTTGCAATTATTTGGAATTGAAATTGATTCATACCAATAACCAAAGAAGAAAAAAACGCTCTGAAGGGATTCAAGAATAGTCGCTTCAGAGCATCGACCACAGCAATGCCGCAACACCCGCACCATTTTGAACTTTGTACGCTCAGTGTGTATCACCATATTTACAACTTTCTCAAGAATTTTAGCCGAACTGCCGTGATCAATGGAGTGAAATGCTTTAGAAATGTCCACACCAAGTAAGTGTTTATCTCATTCGTGATATTTTCGAATGAATGCCGCGATGCTTTTGAAACACGAATTGGTCAATATTGTGTTTTTTAGGTAATTTTGGAGCTTATAGAAATTAACTTGTTATACTGAGATCTGCTTGTGATAATTGTTCCTTCCATACTGGTCCTTATATAATTTTGTGTTATTTTGCTCGATGTTATTGTTAGATTTATTAATTGTTGAAATGGGTTTGCAAACTTGTCTACTAGATTATCTTTAATGCCGCCAAAGCGAGTTCCATCCTCATCCGAAGGCATATCTGTTTAGTTCATTAATAATTATTCGAATATCTTCCGTCGAAGCTTTAACATTTATGTAACAGATTTATCGATATATTTTAAAATTTGAATTTATTTTTATTGTCATTCTTCATATCGCCTATTTTCATTCATATGTCATTATTTGATATTTCGGTTGATAAATTTTATTTTGGTTCTTAGTTCTTTTTTACTCCTTAAGGTTTTTCCAATACGGTCAAGTTCATATGCCACTATTTAATCAACATATAAATAGATTTGAAATTTAATAATTACACGAAGAGAAAAATACTTTATAAAATCATAAAAACGAAATGGATAGATGTTTGTGGTCCAGCCGAATTTTTGCATCGATTTAGTAAATATAAACTGAAAGGGCCGCGGGCTGAAATAATACACTGCAATTTCGAATTTAACGCCCAACTATCTGTAAAACGTCAAATTTACCGTCATAAAATCATAGCGGATTTGTTATCGGTTCAACTATTAGATGTGCAACGGAGACAAACTCCCAATTACGTTGGTTTTTTTTTCATCTACAAAATACTCATTGCCGCAACCGCTCACTGTCCCGAATGTTTCAAATAGATAGAGTTAATTTAGTACCGTTGTTGCAGTTGCAATGGGCGATAGGGATAAACAGCACATCGGCGAGAACCGTGGATTTGCATAGAAATGGGCCGCGGCTGATGGAGCCATGTCACAAGGTGGCTGTGAATCAGCGACAATAGCTGCGCTTCGCGTAGCTTAATCGCATCAGATGGTGGCAGCGCTGGAGTTGCAATGGACTAGATGTTGATGTTAAAAGAAACACATTTGGCTTGTTACCATTGAAGTAAACTATTTTGACTTTGATATGATAAAAATGACATTCTAGCCAGGGCCGTCCTAAAATATTTGGCGCCCGTGGGTTACTAACAGTAACGCGCCCTTCTACATAAGAAAATACACGAGAGGGGAAGCGGGAGCGTGATCGGAGAAGTTTTACAAAAGTTTCAGAGCTAGAAAAAGTCAATATATTACCAATAAACAAATAAAAATATACAAGGTGTATATACAAACTTTGATGGGGGATAGTATGACTCAAAATATGCAGAAAAGTCTTAATGAATATGGGTCCGCAAATGGATGGTTTCGAAGATACGGAGGATTATTCCTTTTTGTAGCATTTGTGCATTTATTCGCTTATCTCTTTTTTTTTCATTCGCAAAAACTTGCATTTTCTTATTGTAGTCGACAGATGTTCTGTCAAACATATAGTTTGTGCTTAACATTCATTATTAGTGCAAAATTTTATGAATTTTCGCTATGTGAACTTTTCTGCATATTCGGGGCCATACTATCCCCCTCAAAATTTTTGACACTTTTTTTAACACCTTGTAGAATTCATACAAAATTCAATTGATTTATATTAAGGTGGCCAATTATTTTTAATTCAAAAAATCAAAATTTATTTGAAATTATTGAAATTCAAAAGTTAGTTGCCAGTTTTTAAAATTTAGGTTGGGTTCGCTTCGTTATCGAAATTCAAAAATTCATAGTTAGTATGGGTTAGGTTCGCCCCGTAATTGAAATTATTGTAATTCAAAAAAGTCAATTTATGGTTTGTAGAAGTACAAAAGAAGAAGTATAAAACTCCCTAAAGGAGTATTTTGGTCACCTTACCTATATGACCAATTGCCACCCCAAGCTATAGCTATAGCCCATTTAACCCTGTGGTTAGGGTGGCTCTGATTCTCAGGTAAAAGACCTGAGACATATCGAAGTCAATATTGTGTAGGTATATTATAAATTATAACTTTTGCCGATATTCACACTTGTAATGTTTTTTTAAGTTATTTAAAAGTGTCATCAAAATCTTGGCTATAGGTTATTTGGATTTAAGATATCTTATTTTGCAGAGCTTTTAGTGAAATAAAGAAAAGGTCAAATATATATATTTAATTTTCACATATATTTAAAACATGTTTTTTTAATTTTAATTTCTTAAATATTGTGTTAAATATAAAGAAAAATGTTGAACGTGTTCCAATATGTAATAAGTTAATAAATAGGTCGGTCCTACATGTTACAAACATGAAGGATATTAACCGACAATATTATCAAGCGGTGTGACATGCGGATTCGTTTCACCTAGTAATCCTGTCCATCACAAACGTGTTCGCCACAAAACCCGCATCCCACAATAACGACGTCAGTAAAGTTTCATTTAATACGGGAATATGAGGTCCATAGGCGTTGGACGTGAGCGATCGTATCACACCTATACGCTCAAGAACAATAAGCGAATTTATGTTATGGCATAAAAGTATGTTATATTAATATTATGTAAATAACACACACACAAACATACACATATAAAAAGTAATGTAGCATACTTCAGAGAAAAAATATAAGGCACTTGAGTTTTGAGATCTATGCTGTGAAAACGAAGGGAGATTATAATATTTCTTGTAAATAATGATTATCGTGTGAAAACTTTTTTTTTTTGCTACATTTTTATTAAAATGGACCTTTTTTAATTTTGGAATATAATTCGCAAATGTTTGCTATAATATACAACTTAAAATACTATTCCGAGTATTGTGAAACTGAACTATAATGTACGAATTTGTGAATTTCGTGAACAATCAATTTTTTTCTCAACATTGTTTCCATCGAGAGCAATACACTTGGCCCAGCGAGTTTCCAATTTTTTCATCCCGTAGGAAAAATAGGTTTTGTCAAACTCTGCAAAATAGTTATTAACAGCGTTCATGATATCCTCATTCGACGACATTTTTTTCCCACCAAGACAACTCGCACGGGGCCAAGTTCGGAAAAGTTGGTAACCCAATTCGCGCAATTTTTGCCATCGCGACGGTCAATTTGTTACAGCGCGTTATCGTGGTAAAAGATTTTTGGGCGCCAATCTTGTCCTGTTTTTCTTGAACATTTCTTGTAAATGGTCCAGCAATGCCCCATAATAGACTCATGTTATAGTTGAAGATTATTTTTGTGCACCTATCTTGCCCGGGTTTTTTTCATCTCTTCTATCAAACAGTCGAGCAATGCTTCATCATAGACAGGCATCAGCACAATACATACTGAAGGAGTAACATCGCAGCAATTTTGATCAGTATAGAGTATAGTATAGAAGATATGGCCAAAAATAGAATATAGGTAGAAGAGGAATAAAAGGTCCATCAGGATCAGACCAAAGAGTTACAATTCATATGCGCAATGTTTCATGGTGAATAATACGATGAATATTATGGAGAATGGTTTATCATAGCAAGTTAAATCCTCAATTCCACAATTCAACTAGAAGATCGGAAACAATTTTTACTAAAATGAGGAGATAATTTCAAAAAATTGTTACTTTCAAATTGAACAATACGTTGGGCTTATGTATAGAACTGATGTAAGATAATACCCACATCGATAAAAGAGAATTGCGTTCAACGTGCAAGTTGAAGAAAGTTGAAGAACAGTATCTTTTAAACTGATATTACCTTACTTTTATGATATTTACAGGTGTTTTAATTAACTTAGGCAAAAGTGTAGGTACCGATGTTTTGTGGTTCTTTGTAATATTTAATAATTTTTATAATATCCTTATATTTTGTTGCACTGGGGGATAAATAAAAAAATATAGAATAATTTCTGGGCCCCTGACAAAAAAATCTGCTGTTGAAAACTTTATTCGAAGGGACCTTCATTTTCAGTGTTTTAACCACAAAATATAACTACTGTATTGTTGATTGAGTCGAATAATTTGCGATCCCCGAAAAGTTCTTTTCTGGAAACATTCAAATATTTATTTGATGTTACGCTTAAATTTATTACATATGAATTTTTGCTTTTAAACTTTATGCTGATGATACACAGAGGTATCAGTAAAAGCATAAACTTCCACTCGAACGTTATTTGCACATTTTTAAATTTGTTAGCAAGAAAATTGTTTTATATACATATAGCTATAATCACACACAGTATATGATATATATATGTGCCTTATTTTACGATATATTTTTGTCATTAATTTCAATAACAAATAGACGAACCCTACTTTAAAAATTAGTAATATCTATTTATTTAAATTTAAATATTAGTGTCAAATTCTTGATTGAATATGCTTGAAATTATACTTATTTTTTATTCCTGAGCAATCAACCAATAAAAACTCGAAACTGTAATAAAATATATTTATTACGACACACAATATACAGGGTGTAAAAAAATATTTGTCACAAACGTTGAGGGGGATAGTATGGCCCAAAATATGCAAAAAAATCTTAATGAACCGCAAATGGACGGTTTCGGAGATACGGAAGATTTTCCTTTTTTTAGCATTTGTGCATTTATTCGCTTATCTCTTTTTTTATTGGCAACAACTTTTCTTTTCAGTTTTTTTATCGTAGTCAACAGATGTTCTGTCAAACATACAGTTTGTGGTTGAACATCCGTCGACTACGATAAGAAAGTGCTAGTTTTTACTAATGAAAAAAGAGATAAGCGAAGAAATGCACAAAAGGGAATAATTTTCCGTATCTCCGAAATGGTTCGTTTGCGGATCCATGTTCATTAAGACTTTTCTGCATATTTTGCCCCCCCCCCCTTAAAGTTTGTGACACATGTTTTTAACACTCTGTATAATAAAATATAAATGTGTTTCGACATCTTCTTAAAGCAATATATTGTATATTTAAAGTTTGTTATATTTTATTATGGAAACCATTGAAAAACATAGTTTACTATAAATTTGTTCCATCAATTAGTTCAAATGGTTCAATTAAATTAAAATTTATTTGTAAAAAAAATGAAAGAAAGAAAGTAAGGCAAACTCAAAGATGGTGGAAAATATTTTTTACGGCATCAGATTAAATCAGTTAAACTTGTATTAATATATATCAATTTTTGAACGCATTACTTGAAGTTTCGAGAAAAATATAAGATCCACATTTACTAAAAAAAAGAAACGATAACTTTTAAAACTGAATTGGATTTCTCCAATACCTTAGGTTTAACATGCGCGTCGTAACGACACTGTAGCGACATCACGTTGCCCGTCCTCTGACTTGAGCGATCGGATGGGGATGCTGCCAGCTAAAACAAGCCATTTGAATGCATAGTTGTCCGTCAGTCAGGAGGACATTACCGCAGTAGCGGAGAACCCTCCTTCGAACGCTCTCGACGATAAATTGTCATAAAACCGTCAGATAGTCCTACGATTTGACGGCTCGGAGGGTAATTAAAGGGAGAATTTATGTGCGCGCTGCATCCCCGCATCCAGATACCTTCCATACCCGAAGAGCAATCTGTGTTGTGAAATGATTCTATTGCGGAGATGAAAGACTTTTTGGCATTAGGTTGTTATAATATGAAATTATGGATCAAAATTTAAAGTTTGCCAATAGAAATTTAATGGAATACTTCAAATACCAGAGTGTACAGACTGATATGATAAAAAAGATAAAATATTATTTCTTATCGATTAAACGGGTCGCTGTAGCTGGTTTAAATTATTATTCCAATTGTAATATTTGTAATGACAACGCACAAATCTTTCACGATTCACAAATCCAGCTAGATTTTATATTTATTATTTGCCAAATATTAATTTACTTAAGTTGTAGTTGTATAATTAATTATAAGTACTAAATATTAGTTTGTTTTAATAAACGATATACACAGTAGAAATTTCTAGGCGTTTCCTTGATTTCAAAAAGATGACATCAATAAAACTGGTTCTTGAAAATTGTTAAATTAAGTTCCCTAAGGTGTTTTTTTAGATCATAGAGAGTTTCTTTGTTTTGTAAACAAATATAAGTAATACGAGCCTCTTCCTGTTTCAGTTGGCCCACCCTACGATTTTTCAGAAATTCGTCTTTAGGGAACAAAAATACAAGTACTACAAGTACATGAATTAATGTTTTTCATTTATTTAACATCTTTAGCATCTCTTAATCATAAATAAAAATACCGTTAACTACAATTAATAAAAAACAATTTTATTAACAATTTTCTTTGTCTTCCAAAGCCACCACCTTCTATTATAATCTTACTCTGTAACAAAATAAACATGTATTAAAAAAAAACGCCTTATTTGGAGCATTTTTAATTTTTTTTTTCAAGTTGGTGTTTTGTGTTGTATATTATTAAATATTTCCTGTTAATTAATTTACTGGCTAAAAAACATGTAGTTTATTTTTTTTTTTTGGTTTGATGATGAGCAAGAAACTAAGATTTCAATATGTGGGCGGGCCAATTGAAAAGGGAAGAGGCTGGCATACCACCAAACATGATTAAGGTTATATGTCGCATCCAGTGAGTCGGACATTTCAGAGAAAGTAAATTTAGTGCTAGATTCCTTATAGCCGTATATTCGAATTCTAGATGTTTTTTTTGTATTATTCTATAGTTAAATATTAAGATTAAAGCAAATTTATTGAAACGGAATTAGCTTATTCCCAGATTAAATTTAACTAAAATTTAATGTAAATTTTACAGCAGCATTTTCATCTATGTAACACAAAGTTTACGTGCATCGAGTTATCTCAGACGATTTCTGGGCGAAAAGTTACGATTAATATTGTTGCGGATTCTGACAATCGATTGCCGCCTGTAGATTAGCGTACGAAATGCAAATACTCTCTCTCTCGGAATCAAGAATCGTAAATCAGCTCGACATTAGTGGATTCTTAGGCGAGTTTGCCGAAGATATCTCTCTAATACAATCGCCAGAGTATCCGAGCGCCTATGAGTTATAACACGACTTAGTTCCAACACAGAGCAATTATTAGCACTAACTAAAACTTGGCCTGGAATAGCGACGATCTCTGCTCACTATGACGTCATAAATAATGAAAATGTGGCGTCGCATCGCCCCAACGTCCCCCGAACCCGTCCATTCCCGTCCTCACGTTCCCTTCAGCGTTGAACTCCAAACGTTTACCTTGCAGTCATGCGGTTCACTTAAGCCCGAAGTTTATTGCATGCTCGGATGGTTTCGGGATCTGCGATCTTAACTATAAACGTGCTCATGTGTTCTCCGCTCGCAGATTTGCTACGGCGAGATTTAGGACGGTTTATAAGTCGAGAGGGAGAGATATGTACGTACTAACTGGCTGGGAGGGCACAGTTGGTTTGCGAAGGGGTTATATAATAACTTATTGGTTTAGCTGCGGTAATATCTATATGCTTTTCGATGATTTGGTGTTTACTTCACGAATGAAATTTCATCCGAGCCACGAAGGCCACAACAGGAAAGTTAAATCTTGCACCTAAATACCCTTCAACAGCTTTATATCTACATTATGTGATTAACTTCAAATTAAAACTGTGGATATTTGAATAATTAATACAACCGGAAACTGCATCATCAGTCCGTCGCATATTTGTGTATAGTGAGAATGTTTGTTGCTCGTAAAAATGTTCAGTGGTGTTAGATCTTGGCCTGTCAATATAATGTTTACTGTGATGGGCCTGGTTTTATGAACGCTGTTGATTTTGGTTTTGCTCGGATCCTGAGTTCACCTACAAACCACTATATGCTTATTTTTGCTTATTGTATCATGTGACGTTTATAATAAGCTTAGAGAAATTCTAATTACATTTCCACTACTAATATTTCTTCTGACTAGTTCATAATTTTATGCTTAAACCATTAAAAGTAAATTTCAAATCCCTCAACGCAGCTCGTTCTCTAGACTAGTCCTTATCGAAGTTCAGTGACGCACAAAGCCCTGCCAATACTTTCATTCCACGTAATAATAATTTATAGGAATTGCGTTTCTTTCGAAATACGTCCCTTTAATTGCTTGACTGAGAATGAGTCCCAACAGAAGAGGGTTGGAGAAGTGGAAGCTACGACCATAATAAAATTTACCAGTCTTCTTTTAAATTGTAATTGGAGGGTCGTTTATCGCACATAATCGATAAAGCATAGATGATTTTGTTTTACAATTACCTTGGATAATGTTTACTAAATGTTTTTGTTATTTGAACGATGAACTATATTATATTAGGGTTTAACTTAACATGTACATGAGCTGATTTTGCAACATTAGAAAAGTAATCCAAAACCGTAATTTCATTCATTAAAGTTTTCTCACTGTTTTCAGAAATGTAGACATTTATTACGGTAGCATCAGTGTTTCGTGTATAAACATAAAGAAAAATGCTATCTATACCAGTCACTTGTTTCCAACAAATAAATCATCTTTAAATGTTTATTTAATAAAAATGTCTAGAGGTAACAATCATTTTGTTTAAGGATTGCAGAACACAAAATTTTATGTATAGTAATTAAGTTTTTGAATTGAAACTAATAAATATATAATTCAATTTACAAGAAATGAGCGTATGCTACATCTCAAACAAACGAAAGCGCGAAAATAAAATGTATGCTAAAATGTAACTAAAAATAATTTAAAACATTTTAGTAAAAAGGATTCTTAAAGTATTCAATAATTTCCTTAAAAATGTAATAATTTACGAGGGTGGTTCAATTATTGCCCTTAACATAGTTGGCATTGACTGACAAATGAAAAACTGTTTTGATTTATTGACGTTATTATATGTAAAATAGCGTTTGTCTGCCTTTTCGCATATGTACGAAATATTAGTTTAATTCTGTTGAGTTGATTGTTTTTTGAAAATTTTCGTGGATTATTTAATGCGAGGCTATACCGTAACAGGTAAATATTACACAAATTTACTGCCAAAAGTTCATGAGGTAATCAAGGAAAAGAAAAGAGGAAAACTAATGACGAAGAAATTATTACGGCGGTAAATGGAGGGCCGTACGGTGGCATGGAGCAATGGGGCGGTCGCTCCAGGCGCCTCTAGTATGAAGGCGCCGGAGTCGGCTAGATATTTTTCTATTTGTTTCTTATGTGCAGAAATTTTGTTATTTATAACGATGCCTGCTCCAGGCGCCCAAATACTGCCGCACGGCACTGGGTAAATGGGTGGATGGCGAAACAAAATGAAGAAATTCTTCGGCATCGTTACAAAAAATGTATTAACCTTTCAGGGGACTGTTGAAAAATAAAATTGTTCCATTCTTAGGTGCTTGCTATTAGGGATAATAATTAGTGAACCGCCCTCGTAATATTTCAGGCCAACAGTATTATTGAATATGTATGTCATCGATTATATAGGCATTATAGCCGATTATATAGCTTTATTTATTTATTTTTTAAATTTTATTTGACCATTTTTCAACTCATTTTGCCACCTCTGCCACCTGTAACCTCCTTACATGAAGTGATCTTTTGGATGCGGCCAAGAAGGACATTTATTT
>JAFFZR010028903.1:0-10335 GCA_018397195.1 Lethrus apterus | reverse complement strand
GATTATGATGTAACTAATTAATTAAATGCAGCAAATGGCCACACGTTTTGGTTTTTTTACGTTATTTATGTATATAAAGATTTTTATAATTTCATAAATATTTCAAATGAGCAATTAAATCCTAAAATTATTTAATACATTACTCATGCCAGTGGCATAAATAAAGATTTAATTAAAAATGCGTGAACAAGAAATAATTGGAAGCGGTGAAGACGGATATGAGGAGGGTTAGTTTGGAGAGGTGGGAAAAGGCACTTAGGAATATGAAAAAATGGAAAGAGATAATCAGGATTATAGAAACCATGCGCCGATCCGGCCTGTAGCCCTTTTATACAGGTTGTAGGTTTAATTTGGCCCACCATATCAGAAACCATAAAAGATAGAGATCGGTTGAATAAGGGAAAAGTTGGGTATTTTGGTTATAGTTTTTGTTTAGTTTCAACAACAGGTTCGTAATTCAGTTGTCATTCGCTACTTGTCTTCTTTTGAAAGAAATTTGCAACGGCTACTTGGAAAATAGTATGTAGTTTTACATAATTTACAAAATTGTTTTCTTGGGTTATCGTTGAAAATGTTGCGCGTAAGAAAAAAATGTGGTATTTCGAAAAAAGTCGGACAAAGTTTCTGGCTACATGAGTAAATTCTATATAAAATGTTATACTAAACTGGAAACAATTATTCGCTATAATTATAAATAAATAAAAAAAAAATACAGACCCAAGAAGAAAATGGCACATTTTCATTTTTTGCTAAGGAAATTCTTCCAATTTTGAAAGTGGCTGGCCTCCAAATTACCCAACTTTTCCCTAATTTAACCGATCTTCTATCTGTTATGATTTCTGAGATACCAATGGTGGGCGAAATTAAAGTTTACACCCTGTATATATATGATTAATTATTATTCAATAGATCTAAGAACGCAACTGCCAATCAACTTTATATACGTTAATCACTTGGCTAACCAATATTTTACTCAAATCACTTGTTTCCATTAGAAATGGAAATCCGGTTCTTTAATGTAAAACGAGAGAAAATACAATAAAATAAGAACATTAGACGATAATAATAAAAAATATCTTTAATAATAATGAGCAATAATTATCACGTCCTACATGTTGCTTACTGTTCATATTGGCGTAAGTCTAATTTTAGAGAAAAATAGATTCTGTATTACGTCGCTCACTCAATTCAATGTAATTTATATTTGTTTGTGTAGATAGTTGTTTCTGTTAACACATTCCAACGTTGAAAGGCACGCTGTCATTTATGAAATCTTTCATTAAACCAATCGCAAATAAGCAGTTTTAAAATAGTCCTTTCATGATGAATTTGCGGAAAACAAAATTCATTCATCAGTTCGTAAAATCCATCAATAGTATTTGATTATTCAGTCAAAAATTTGGGCAAAAGAGAAAAAGATACGGATTCCAACATAATAGGATGGATGAATCTGAGTATAAGGCAAATTATAGGGATATTTAAGTAAAAATGATTATAGAAAAACAATAGCTGTTTGCCGGTTTATTTATAAAGTAAAAATTTGTTTCCTCCTATTTTTATTATGATAACCCATCTCATTCTGATTTATATCATTATCTATAGATTATGCTTTTGTTTTTATCTTCACTTTCAAAATAACCCAATTCTTCCACCATTTTTGCACCTAAACGTCACCACCACCATTTGCACCAATCCCGTTTCTTTCTATACGTTATTCTATACGTTTTTTACACTTTTTTCCTCATAGATATTTCTACTACTTGTGACATATTTCAGACGTATTGATATGGTGTTTACAATCTGCTTCCAGTCATTTTTTCTGTCCGAGTCATATTTCTTTACTAGTTTTTTGTCATTTTCTTGTACTTATAATTTTTCCACCTTTCCTTTTTTGCTGTTATATCATGTCAGTATCCACCTTTTATGTAGGTATTTCACGAATCTTATAAATTTATTCACTCATGAGTTATCCAGTACTATTTTCTTCATAAAAAATATGGGAATTAGTTTCCTATTCAACCCTTTTTTACCTCAATTACTCCGCTATGTCTTTTTTCAAAATTGTATATGCTTCCAGTAGAAAATAAAACATTTTTTTATCATTCATAATCGTTCATTATTCCAAGCTCTGTCTACAACAGAATAAATAACACGAATTAAAACCAATTTTAACCAAAGGATTATTTCGAAGCATTGCATACAATCACTGCACAATTGAGACAATCATTCAATCGTACTAACCGACTATACAATGGCTTGGGTCATTAAATTCTCATTTCATTATAAAATCAATTATTTAATAAACTTAATCACATAAAATACAACATCTTAGTGCATTTAACAATTTTTTCTTCTGACTTTGTAAGGGTCATTTAATGAAATGCGAATTAGATGAAATTTATCAAAGAACTTATTGTGGATAGCAGATATTACATTCGTAGAAAGTGGAAGGGAACACAATAACGATTGTTTAAAAACCATTTAAAAAAAAATTCATATTAATGTTTTCGCAGACAGCACAGTTTGTATTGAACAAAGAAATGAAATGTTATCCCCAACTAGCAACGGTCAGTCCTCCTAAGGTTAATTTTATTTACTGTTTTCTACAAACAACTTTAGGCACATAAAAAATTCCATAATGTGTTTGCTTATTAACGAGCGAGAACGTTATTACAAACAATAAATAAAAATGCTTATACATGAAACATTTTTAATTCAAGATTCTATTATGTCGTATTGATTAGGTTGTTTTCTACAGTCGGTTTAGCAGAAAACGTCTTACATAATTTAGAATAGTGCTCTAAGCCAGTATTATTACGTTGTCGGGATTCCGTATATTCTTTTTTAAAAAAATCAATTACATCAAAATTGTTCCCATTTCCTCTGCCGTTAGCAATATCCTCCTGCACTATATACGAATAATATTTTATGCATTTTTCAATTCAATTTAAACTGAAATGTTGCTCTCCCGTTTCTGCAAATTCCGCGTCGAGCACAGGTACGTTTCAATAAAATAAATTTATTCCGTTGCTTGATTATGGCGGGTCGGGTACCAAAAGTTCATTATAAATACAATATGAATGAACCAACCGACATAACAAGCTGAAATTTGCTTATTGTGTATATCCATAATAATTTTCAGTGTCTATACAAAATTATAATTAAAATATTGCTACTAAATCATAATTGTAATTGTTCATACTTTTTTTAAAAGCAATTAATTAACAAAATTGTAGTAATTTTTGTTAATGACGTTGATGTTCTATTTTATAATAATAATGATGAATAATTTATTGTAAATACAAAAATTATGAGAAAATAAATAATAAAATAAGGGCTTTGATTTATTGCTAGTTTTTAAGTTGTTATTATCGATTAATTAACTAATGAGACGCATAAAAATGATTAGGCAAAGAATATCAAAGAAATTGTATTTACTGTTTTTATGGCTATTATTCACGAACGGTAGCTGATACAAATACAAGATTATTTTCTGCAATTTGATATGGATATTTCTGTCGCAAATTCCATTATTTTTTTTGTGGAGTTTATGCTGGTAATCATACTCTGAGGTACACTTCAACAGCTGCAATATGAATGAATTCATTGCATTTGAACTGGTTTTATTTATTGTACGGAGTCGCAAGCGCACTCCGCATTACAGCGAGTTTTCACCCCATATTAATAATATTTATTTTTCTCTGGAGTGTCATTTTACGTTTGGGATTTGTTAAAGCTTAACAACTGGACGATATTCGAACAAATTATAGTTCAAAATACGAAAAATTATGTATTTTTTGTAATATTCTGAATATATTTTGCTTTTTAGGAGAATTTTTTTTTGTAAACACATAAATTACCACTTTACGACAGTGTAATTAATTTGTTTGACGAAAGAACTTAAAAGGTTTTAATTAAAAGTGTTTTTCTAAAAACAGACGAAACGTGTATTACGACGTAAATATTTTTTTAAATTAACGCCTTCGATTTTCAACATTTAATATTGAGTTGTTCGATATTTTCAATGGAACAAATTTAATAAAATTTTGCCTGCTTGTCGCTATGTAGCGTTCGAGTTAAATAAAAATATCGCAAAATCTTATTCAGTTTGAAAATTAACAATAAGTTCCAGGATGAAAATGAAAAATCGAATACAACGGAGAGAAAAAAGTTGCTATCGACTTGTCGTGTTACCCTTTGTGTTTCGTATCTGCTTAAAAATTTCCATTAACGCATTTTTTATTTAAAAATGAACTTTTCAGAAATCAAGATTATTTGAATATTAATTTTCCATTGTTTGTTTTCATATAACAGAATATTTCAAATGAAATGCATGGAAAATTGTCTATTGATATACAATAATGTAAATAAATTATACTCGTTTGAAGGCATATTATTTTAGACGACTTTAATTTCATTGTCATGTCAAAGTGGTAGTAGCTCTTATAGACAAATTAGAGAGAGGATATTTGCAAATGTCATTTAAGTTGTTGGCGAGTGGAAATGTCGCTGAATAATTTGTGTAGTACATAAACGAATCGATCCAATTTAAATAATTTATAAATGTTTTTTTTATATTATTTTTTTTTTTTTGAAATAATAGTACCGGATCTAAATTCATGATAGACACTTATTTTTTCTGTTTAGACTATTTGTAGAAACAATAGTTTATTATTAATTATTATTATTTATTAATGTTTATCAGTGTTTTCAAAATTATCACTAATTATTGGCTATACATTTGTTCCGAAAAAACAAAATATTTATAACATTAACATTTTATTTGTTAGAACTGAACAGCACATAGGCTTTATTGCATAATATTCATGAAAGAAATGAAATGAAAAGAGTGGCGGAACAAAGAAAAATCGGAATACCTCACCATAAAATTCACTATTCTAAGACTTAATGCCTTGAAAAGTCAGGCAATATGCAAAGGCTGAACTCTGTTTAACGCAATAATACTGATGAAGACTCGTTCACTTTTGTTAGGAATTAAAATATTTTGTAAAAAAACATACAAATACTGTTTGAAATCAAGTTGATATACACGAGTTTAATTTCTAGACATGGTAAAAGGTCTGAGACCAAGGCATAATTTGCAAGCTCAAGTAAAAGCTATCTTAAACATACTATAAAATATTTAGCTCCTTGAAGAGATATATTCAAATTAAACACTAAAGGGAAACCACGAGAAACTATATTTAATCAATTTAAGTGCAACTAAATTTAGGTTGCCATCTTAATTCCAGAGTTGGTTTAATGAAGGACTGAAAGCTCAAAAGAACATATTTATAATAATATTACAACAGTAATACAACTGTTAATAAATGTACATTTCATAAGGTGTGTGGTATCCAAATAACAAGATTTTGATTCAAAAAGAATACAAAATTCGTTTTCAAAAAGCTTCGTATATGAACAGTTAGAAGCCCATAACATAAAAAAAGATTGTAACTTTTTCGATGCCTGACACTCGTCCTGCAACTCAATATTTTCATAGTAAACAACCAGTGTAACTAAAAACAATTGCAAAATATAATTACTCAAAATAATTACTAGAATTATACGCTCTGCTAAGGTTTTATAGTACCAGTGTTTTATGCTGGATTTAAAATTAACTGGCAATAATTTAAACTGCGAATAACACTTAATCCTAAGAATACTACTTCTTTAATGGATACATACATGCGCTTGTTAAGCGATAAGAAATCGTATAAACGTCTTAGTTAAACTCGACGTAAACAATTACAAATGAAATAGGATCAAATGTAGTTTTTCAAACGGTTCGTATTTGAGTAACTCAAAAGCATAGAGATAATTGTCGGTATTATGCTTCATGAAAGAATTAACACCCTTTGAATCTGCAGGGAATTGAATCGATTACACACGCTTTTGTGGAATAAACAGTAACGGATGTCACATCACATTTGAAAAATACTAGAATGGGCTTCGATCTCGTTACTTGTCTTATGTTCATACCCTTCTGTACTGATTGTATGTACCCCTCGGCATAGATTATATAAATTTTCAAAATACTTCCAATAACATAAAAACATATAACTATATATTTTATTTTTATAACAAGAAATGGCATCTTGAATATTTGATTTTAAAGAGGTATAATTTGCATTACATCATTTGGAAATTATTTTTATAATTCATATAGAATTATATAAAGGGAACGAGTGAAGGAATTAGTAGCATCAGTTAAGAAAATTATATGGATAATTAGGAGAAAAGAAGGAAAAGAAAGAACCCATAAGCTCTTTTGCAAAGTACTGAAGTCACCACATAAACGACAAAAAATAGAGACCTTCACAGATGGGAATAAAGGCCTGATGGAAAGAATAAGAAGTGATAATAGAAGAATATGAAACAATAAATTTAAAAGAAATTCAAAAATTAATGAAAGGGTTAAATTTGAGAAAACCCTAGGGTTGTGAAAAAACAACCACAGAAATGATTAAAACTGGGGCAGAAGTGCTTTTAGAGATATATAATTTAATAAGGTGTGCACAGGGTTTTAAAGCACTGGCAGTCGACGTTAATAGTGCCAATTCACTAACAAAAAAAAAAAGATTACTGAGCACATCAATGAAAATTTATGAGCAAATAATATAATTGATAAGATTTTATAATATTTTATAAATTTTATTTATAAAAAAAGATATTTCTTGCGATTTATTTATGATAAAAAATTTAAGTAAAATTTAAATTTCAAATTCTGCACGTTTTCCCACTTAAAAGTAGGAATGTACAGGACGATTTCTTGTAAAAAAAATTTCTTGCAAACGTCATTGACGACGGCGACATTTTTAACGTTATTTAGAAACGCTAGTGGTTTTAGCAACGTTAACGTATAGTTCAATCCGAATGCTTTTAAAATACCTTAGTGATTGCAGTGCTTGTTAGGCTGGCAATATGGGAACAAGAAGACAAAAATAAACAGAAATAATAAAATTCGAAGGTTTAAAATGTTTTGTTTTCACTACAATTGTTTCACCATACAATGGCTCCATCATCACCTGACGAAACCATTGTATGGTGAAACAATTGTAGTGAAAATAAAACATTTGAAACCTTGAAATTTTATTATTTATTAATTTAAATAATGGAGTTTGTTGAAACTCCTCTTCGTCAATCAATTATTTAAAAATATATATGTTGATGGCATAAATATCAAACAAGTGAGAACCTTCCAATAGTTAGGCGTGGAAATAGAAGACAACGTAAGTCACAAATTAATAACTTCAATGAAAGAAGACATTAAAGGTGGAATAGATAAGACCAGGTAATGAGGAAGACCAAGATAAACTTGGGATAAACCTATGGATAGAATACTGAAAAAGAAAGGAAAAACATGGACGAAATCAAAGACATTGACAATAATTAGGAAAGAATAGAAATTCGATTCTGATTTTTAAGACCCGTTGCTATTACTGTTTAGTAATAATTTAAAATATAATACACATATTTGAATGAATGGTTCTGTTAAAATACATTAGTGTTAAATACATTAGTGTAACCACTTTTAGAATATAATAACGGTACACAGCTAGTGAAAAAGAAATGTTTACCATTTTTAAAATTTATATTTCAATTAATACTAAATTAGAAATTCGTTTTTTTTTTTATAAATTTATAAAATTATAAATTATAAAATATCTAAAAATGTGTTTTGCGACAAAGAATGTCCATAAGAGAGAGAAGAATCAGAAAATAATTTTATTGTAAAAGCCATAACAATAGAAAAATCAAGCGATCGAATAATCAAAGGGACTTAATGAAGACTCGGTACATCTATAATTGTATTTTCCAGGCAAAACCAGCTCTCACGTTTTATAATTTTTCTACTTGTCACACACATCCTGTATAATGATTTTTTTAAAAATTTATCTAGTTCTAGTTTCTGGTTTATAATTTAATATCATATTGACAATTTAAAAAAAACACAATTATTTGTATTAATTACCGTTTTGTTCTAATCAAGTGTATTTATATTAGAATAGTCGTAACTATGCGCTATCCTCATTGTAAACTGTACTTGAGACTAATATACAATATACTTTGTACGTATCTAGTATCTTTTTGGTTGAGCTAACAAACCGATTATGTATCAATCCACCAGTTTATGGTGTCAATTTCGATGTTCTATCTGCTTTTAAAACGTCTTTTCAAGACATTTACGGAGCTTTAACCGCCTGCGAAGTTTTTACGGCCACTTCGTGCGTTGCAAAATTACGTCCGCGAGGGCAGTAATCGAGCCATACAAAAAACACGATTTATATGAGGATTACTTTTATACAATGTTGACATTCTATACCGTTTGATATTTACATATCACAACGTTACAGGGTTTTTTATGGTCACATACGAGTAATATCGGCGTTTCAAATTAAACGAGTAACAAAAAGCCCACATATTAGCATTGAAGTCCGTATAGGCATAATGGACATCCACAATTTTGTTATTTCGTTATCATGGATTTATTTTTTTTAACTTTTGGATTTTTCCCCGTGCAAATGACAAATGATTTTGAACACATTTATTGTTTTGATGTTTCAATTTATTTTATCGTTTTCCTTATTATCTTTATAATTTTAGTACGCACTTTCTTTGGCGATTATTAAGCCGGCCATTCACTATACGAACCCAGACCCGACTCCCAACCGAGACCCGACACACGACTCCATACACCAACCGACGTGCGACTTGTCAGTCATTGCCATTCATTAGCGGATCGGTCGGCGGACAAGTCGGGACGGTCCAATCCGTCGGACCAATCCGATAATGAATGGCCGGTTTTACATTTATTTCAGTTGCAAATAACGATGTTTCTACAGTTATATATACAGGGTGTTATGGAAGTCCAGGTAGAAAATGTAATCACCATTAGAACTGGTTAAAACAAGCATTACTTTTATTTATCATTTTTTCCATAAATTCTTCTAAACAGAGTTAAAATTAGAAATAGTTTGAACCCTAAAATGCATATCCGCCTATGTATTTACACAAATAGGTGAATGAAAAACAATAAAAACTATTAGGTAACAAGAAAAACTTACTGTGCATTGAGGTAGGTTAGTAATCATTTCACTGATTTAATCATAATAAATGTTCAAAATGGCGTCCTTTCTAAAAGCTGGTCACTTCTGGAAGTTCCAGGTCGAGCGTTGATGACGCAGTTTTCCATGATCACGCAGTCGTTGCACAGTTCCCGAAAATGTACGGGAATCAGGCACTTAACGATTGGCAAATCGCTCCATGTACAACCACGCGCTTCTGCCGCATTATGTAAAGCTTTCCCGTACAATAACACCATATCAGTCAAGTCGGCAGTGCAATTATTTTAATAATGATAACATTGTAAGGCCGGGCGTCCACTGAATGCGTTTTCGTACGAATTATTTTCGTCAGAATTCTAACGAACTGAAATGCATGAAAAACATATCAAACGTACCGACGAAAACGTACGAACGATTCGCATGTAGTATACGACGTTTGATATGTTTTACTTGCATTGGAGATTCGTTCGAATTCTGACGAAAATAATTCGTGCGAAAACGCAGCAGTGGACGCACGGCCTAAACAACACAACAGTTTTTGCTCCAAAAAAAAAGTATAAAGTTTTTATCGCACGAAAGCATTTTCATTTTCTCGGTCTTTTCAATTCATAACATTTCTATGTGCGGATCGTGAAATAAGGGGTTAGAAAAATAGTAAAAAAAATATTCGCATTACAAACAAAATTTTGTTAAGAACCGCGATTTGTACGGGTAATTAAATTTTCTACGTGGAGTTCCATAACACAACAATTATCATATTTAACATATTATTATTTTATTATATTTTTCAGAGAAATATATAAATTGTACTTTTCAAGTTTGCAACTTATTCAAAAAAGAAAGTAGAAATAATCATACGTATTCTGTAACTCCATATCAACTTGTTATGATTGATACGTAACAATAAATTGATATGTTTTTAATTTTGGTATGCTGTAAGCAATTTTCTCTTCAATATTGATACGGACATATCAAGTCCTAATTCAGTCTTGAAGAGCATTTCAATTCAATTCAGCAATTCATACAAATTTAAGGTTATATCGTCGTAGTGGCGTTTGGTTAGGTTTGGTTATGTTTGTTATGTTATTTGTTTGACTTATTTTCGATTACCTGGTTTTATACATGGATTTAGGACATATATCTGAAGGTGTGGCAGATGAAATTGAACAAAACCGGTAAGTAATTGTTGATTTATATCATATAAATGTTAAATTGTAATAAGGTGACGAACCGTACTCCTTTGGGAAGTTTTGTACTGCTTTTCCAT
>JAFFZR010028902.1:0-10342 GCA_018397195.1 Lethrus apterus | reverse complement strand
TTTTAATGTTTCTTGGACGTATATCTGATCTAATATCATAGTCTCGGTTTAATCATAAAATCTGTATGTATAGTTTTTCCCTTTTTAATAGAATTTATTCCGTATTAAGTTCCCAAAGAAATATTTAAGACGCGATTTTATCATTAATTTCTATACTTTCTATCCCTTAAATTTATTTTATGGTCAGTCATCAAAACAAGGAATTGATTTTTTCCATTATGTTCAAAGATATAATCGCGAACATCTCAAAAAGTTGTAGCTAGGGCCTATATCAAATAATCTTTGACTAAGATCAGCTCTGCAAAAAGCAACATGCTTCTTAAAAAGATGCAGAGCTGACCTTAGTCCATACTAAATCGGCAAGAACGGCGGTTCTATTTACACGAATATGTTCGAAAACTGCATAATCTATCAAAAAATATTTTTTATAAAACATAAAAAACATCAAAACGCAACGGATGTTTTAATTAAATTGATATCTAATAATAGTCGGACGAACCCAATAAAGTAAACAATCGTAAATAATAACCGACAATACCATACAAAGATACCGCTCCTATATTTTTTTATGTATACAAATTTTAAGGCTTGATGTTTAAGTAAAATACGAATGATTTATTTATTTAACAATCGTTACATACGATTCTGTTGACGTTAGTCGAAATGATTTTGGTTTAATCAAATTATTAGTAGTGTTTGATACGTCTACGTTTATCAAGCTAGAAATCATGTCAAATCACGATATTGTTTCGTATTGGCTTTACGAGATTCGTACTCCTGTCGGCAGGTTGACGATGCAGATCCGTTACAGCTCATTTCCCAAGTTTAAGCGCACTGTGGATTATGAGTGTTTAAGCGATGCCGTAATTCTACACTCACAGCATTTCCTTAATAAAAAAGTTTACTTGTCTTGCATGTAGAAAGGTAATTTACCACAATGAAAAAGTTTAAAATATTAAGATTAAAGTTATGGTAACAAATGTAACACTTCATCAATGCTGAAACAGTTTTTGTTCATATAAATACGGACCAAGAATCACAAAAATTAATTATTATCGCAGTAATTTTTAACCTTAACCGTAAAAGACAAATCCAATATGCACAAAGTATTGAAAATTTAGATGTCTTTATGTCATGTTAAAAACATTGGTAATTATTGTTCTTTTATTTTGAATAGTGGACAGATTATACAAATTATTGTTTCCCATATCCCAGTCTGGATTTAGATGGCTCAGCGTTATTACAAATTGGACAAATATAGCATTTCTGTTTAGGACCATGGGGGCGGGCATTGTCACTAGATTTTTCCAAAATATTTGACGTAAATTTATGCACAAAGGAGTTTCTAAAGGTGTTCCTTAGGTCTTTGTTGTTGTATACAGGCTGAGTCATTTATCTTGAGACAATTGAATATCTCCTTAGCAAGCGTTTTTGAAAAAAAATGTTTCAGACAAAAGTTATTTGATTCAGAGGGGAAATGCAACGGCGATGCTCATTTTTCATTAGGTGGCCCATCCACCTAATTCAAGGTTATTTCAAGGTCAACTTCGTTTTTTCAAATGTAAACCTATATTTTTTATTTTTCATTTCGTTAGGGTTTTTAAATCTGTTTTCAACGGTATACAATTTTAAATAGGTTACATAAAAAAAAAAACAAATAAAACGGCCTTTAATAGAAAGATGAATGAAATGAACAAATTAATCCAGTTAATCCGTGATACGGCAAAATTTTACTAAGAAAAGCTGATCAGAATAAGAAATTATGGCCCTATACAAAATTTCAGGAAGATCTACCTAATTTGATATAACCGATTAAACAAAATAAGAAGGTTTAATCAAAGTTGGTAGATCTTCATGAAATTTTGTATAAAGCCATAATTTATTATTCTGAACACCTTTTCTTGGTAAAATTTTGCCGTATCATGGATTAACTAGATTAATTTGTTCGTTTCATTCATCTTTCTATTAAAATTTGAAGGCCGTTTTTCTTGATTTTTTTCTTATGTAACCTATTTAAAATTGTATACCGTTGAAAACAGATTTAAAAACCCTAACGAAATAAAAAATATAGGTTTCTATTTGAAAAAACGAAGTTGACCTTGAAATAACCTTGAACCCATCCGCCTAATGAAAAATAATCATTGCCGTTGCATTTTCCCCTTCAAATAACTTTTGTCTGAAACATTTTTTTTTTTTCAAAAACGTCTTGCTAACGAGATATTAAGTTGTCTCAAGATAAATGACTCATCCTGTATGTCTTAAAACGCGGTTTTTTAAAAATGTTGTATGGTTAAATATTTATGCTTATAATATGCAGAAGTCGTTTTAGCAGCCTTGAACTAAGTTTAACACAATTTAATCACAATATCAGTAATCATATTACGTCAAAACAAGAAGTCAGTTAATGATTTTGAAGTGTTGATATTTATTCTTTGTGGAACGTAAAATTATGAAATTTATGAGGAATTAATGAAATTCTTGCGTGTTCAATCGCTAAAAGATCTAATGTAATAAATTATGTTTATTACCGTAAAAAGTTAAGTATTTTTCCAAGCATTTACAGCTAAGAATTTGACACTAATCAAAATTACGATTATACAACTTAAAATAAAATGAGTGCTTATGCACTCGACATCATGGTATCTGGTACATATTATTGCATCATCAAATACAAATAGAAACAGTAGCCCCTTCCTCTGCCATGGAAATTAGCATGTTCATCATCGAGAAACGCGTACCTTGTTTGAGAAACTTAATTAGGTGTTTACAAAAGCACATGATTAGTAACTTTTTTCTTAATTATAACAAACTTAAAACTTTGTAAAATCGAACGTTTCAAGTGTTTTTTTTTCGTGGGAATAATGCTTCTTTTTTTATACTGCGGAATGGTAATGATCACTAATATTAAGTTTTCATTTATAGCTGTATTAATTACAATTTATTTCGTACATTTATGCATACGATGTATTTGATCCTGCGGCCCTAACGGATTTAATTACTGCGCGTAATAATCATAAACAGTGCCTTTAATTTTATTGCCGTGATGTATAAAATAACAGCATTGATACGATCGATGAATGAGCACAATATAAACTGAAAATTGATGCATTTCAACATTTTAAAAATATTTTAATTTATTGCGTAGGATTTTTGATTTATTATTAAACAATTAGTCGTTAGATTAGCAGTTTTCATTGTGTGTTATTAAATAAAAATCACGTATTTATGGTAACAAAGTATTAACGCATGAACGTGCAATGGTACGATTTGATATACTATTTAGCCGCAACTTAGTTCAATGTGTGAGTTGTGTATCGGATCGGCAATAATCATTATGCCAATTAGCAGTCGTAGTATTAATCATACCAGTTACTGCGTAGTTATTCCATATAAGTTTAAACGTAAAATGCCGCTCGTACATATCGTAAATTTATCCATAATCTTTTGTGGTACTGGAGTAAGTCTTTGTAATAGAAATGCGTTTAGAATACTGATGAGGGTCGTTGTCTTCAGGTGAACCCGTCTTCCAGTGACCCGGTGACGCAGCAGATCCGGAGTAAGCTCGGCGACTACCAGATGGTCAAGCCCTTTCTTGACGACTCCAAGATGCTGATCGGGGTGGACGGCATACCTCCCAGTCCGGGTGCACCGCCACTGCCTCCTTCGTCGGCGTCGACGAGACAGCATTCGCACCACAATTCTTTACCGCCAGGGGCTTCGACGAGGCTACAACCGCCGCCGGAGTTTAAAAAGCCCCAACAAAGTAATGGAAGGCCGCCGACGCACCATCAACCGCATCAACGAGGTGTCTTCGTCAAGCCCACCGACGGTAAACCGCCTTACGAAGGCAGAGGAGGTTATCCCGGACAACCTGGAAAGCACGGAAGCAGCATAAGCAATCATAGATCGAATGGTATACTTCCACCTAAAGGGCCGCCTCCGACGAGTAATTCTACGTCTCCAGTAACGTCCAGTGCAAGTCGTATTCATAACGCAGCGCGCAATCTACCTCGCATACCTCTTGATCAGGTTAGTTATGTTTATCACCTTTACACAATTTTTTTTTTATTCAAAATCAAAAAAATCAAATTGTAACCAATCTAATTCAATAAAACTAACGAGTTTCTGCAGAAGAAAAAATTTTTTCCTGCTTCTTATATGAAGGTCAATTAAAGTTATTTTAAGTTCAGTTTTATTAAGGCTAATACAGACAAATCCTTATTATTATACAGAGTGTAACTGAAATAAGTATTGAAACGGTAACAGATGAAAATTGAGTTAAATATCCAAAAATTTATGTTCTCTGTTTATGAATGACCGCACTTTTCTTTAAATAGTCACAAGAACAAAACAATTATTTAGAAAATAAAATACTGGTTTTAGAGTGTTTATTTTAAATAAGAAATTATTTTAAATTATGGGATAGTTACTTGTAAATTAAAACATATTTGATACCCAACCCAATTCATTGCAACAACTATAGACTGACAATACGAAAAACACAAATTGTGGATTATGTAAAATGAATTCTTGGATTTAATGTAGTCTCTTAGATTAATTGATCTTAAATCCAAAATCACGGTGACCACATTATGTCGCAAACTTAGAAGTAATTATGGAGCAAGATATGTCATAGATTCAACTTCAAATTTAACATAAGATCTGAAGCGTCGTTTTATTTAAGTAAAAAATCGAAAAATATTCTTTCGAAATTAATATATCGCTGTTGTAGTAATAGGAAAGCGTGAATGGCAATTTTTGACAAGAAGAATAAGAAAAGTAAGTTTGAGGAGAGAATGGTAATTTAGAATCGTTGCACATAGTAATGAATGGATTGGGGCGTTAAGGAAGAAAAAGGGGTGTTGTAAAAGCGGTTGGAAAAAACCTTAGTCTCCAAAATGCATAGTTTCAGCAGGCACGTTGTTAAATGGTCAGATATGAATTTATGGAAAAGGAGTGTTTTGGAAGAATGATGATCTAGGAGATGAGTAGATAGGCTATGGGCGTTCTGGACCAAAAACACGGGTTATTTCTTATGGAGGTCCCAATTCACTTTACTTCCGGTTCAGATCTCCGCTACAATAGTTCGAATATCCACCACCCCTGATGTAGTTCTTATTTCTACCGCAAGATGTCACGTGGGTCGTATTTCGAATTTTGACCACAAGATGTCGCCACCGGTTGTTTGACAAGTAGATGTAGCCACCGCCGCCCAAATTTTGATTTTGTTGACTAGACGATGATGACGTCATAATATTTTTTCGCTGTGTGAGGAATTGAAACAACGGCCGCATATATAGCGTGAACCTAATAGGTTGAGTTAGGTTCGAGCGTGAACCTAATAAGTTGAGTTAGGTTCGAGCGTGAACCTAAACAGGTTGAGTTAGGTTCGCGTTCGAACCTGTTACGTTCCCGTTCGAACCTAACTCAACCTGTTTAGGTTCAGGGTCAAACCTAACTCAAGAACAAGAACTACATCAGGGGTGGTGGAAATCCGAACTATTGTAGCGGAGATCTGAACCGGAAGTAAAGTGAATTGGGACCTCCATAAGAAATAACCCGTGTTTTTGGTCCAGAACGCCCATAGCCTATCTACTGAGATGGATGGGTAAGGTATGTCGCGATAGCAGAAAACTAAGGTTTGTGGATGTGGATAGAATTAGAGAAATATACATACAAGTAAGCAATACCAAAATATTGTATGAATGTTGAAAGTATTTCTTTTGTATGAATTTCGTATCCCTTGAATGAGAGGATGTGAAAAAGTAATAGGAAATAAAAGTGAATGGGAAATATTGGAATGGTGTATTAATGAGGTTAATGTACGACTGGAAGTAATGAAATTAATAAGAAAAGAACCGATTGGAACTGAATGTCAATAAAAGATGCCATGATTTCATTCTTAGAACGTTTTTCATAATGGTTTTGTTTGTCAACACGTTCTTTTCTAAAACAAAAATGCTATTAACTCTCTAAAATTCGTAAAAAAATGAAACACAAATTATTACAATTCAGCAAAGTAAAAGTCAAATTGTTTGTTCTAAAAGTACTAAAAATCAATTATTGACGTTTTAATAATGACCTATTTTAATTTGTATTGACGATACCTTGAAAAAATCATTAAAGTTTCATTCTGGATTTTAAAGGATTAAAATTTTAAGCGTCAGTAAATGCTCAACTGACACAGTTGTGATGGGTGAATCACAAGTATAAATCTTTCTTGCCGAATCGACGTTCGGTTACATTGAACGGCAAATTGGCTGAATGAAAACATCCAATTTAGCCTGTTTGACCACTGGAAAAGGTAATAAATCGTAGGGTATAAACCCCATAAAGCAATAAATTCTCAGTTAAGGTGACCCCAACGCAGTTTACAAATAAAACATATTTGGTGTTGTACCACGTTGTTTACAAATATTTCAATAATGTTAAAACATTTTTAATATTTTTTATTAATGAATATTTACACGTTACAACAAATCGAAAACAAGAATATTATTCATTTATTCACTTAAGTAAAAACACAATTAATAATGAATTTCACATTAACATAAATGGCATAGTAGTAACTTTTGTTTTATTCTTTCCCATTTTGGTTTCATGCCATTTCGTACACTATTATAATTGCATGTACTCGTACGTACGAAACGCGCGTCGTCAGTCATCTGGGCATCAGTAAGTATCCTTTAACGTTGCATATACGAAGAAAACCTATTATGCTTTCATACAAATAAAAACTAGACGATTTGTACTTGAATGCAACTTGTTATGAACTCGACAACTTCTTCTTGCAACACACGTCCTTGCTGTGGGGCATGATGGTATTGTTACGTCAGTATATCATTTTATATCGCATTGCGGTTGCTCTCGTGAATGTTAAAATATAAATGGTTTTTTTAATACTGAATATCATTTATAATTGTAAGTTTACTTATTTCTAATATCTGAAGATTCAAACTAATAGAAAAATTGTATTTCTTCAGTTTTGGTAAAAGTCTAAAATACAATGTCTCAGGCCACACTTTAAATTAAATCGTACATAGAATTTCACACTACTGATTCATAATTAGTTCTAAAACTCGCATCTTTATATTTACCCATATTTTTAATTTTCACAATATTAGGAATTGCCAGCTCATTAAGCCATATATTATTTTTAATGAGATTATGAATGCAACCTGTTTCTAACGGAGATTAATTTCAGTTCGTATGTTTTCCCTAATAGGGCACAAACGTGCATACGTAGTAGAAATAATAAACATGGTTGATGCTTCCGTACTTTGTGCGGTCATACAGTTTCAAGGTCTGGTTTGTTGCTGTCAACACAGGAAAGAGAACGATAATCGCGAATAACGTAGAATGTTTCCAGACTTCGTCATTTTATCGACGATTCGATTTTAAAAGGTCATTATTAAGTACGAAAAAGTTGAAAATTTGTAGTAATATGATTTTGAAGCAGCTAGTTATCTCGGTTTATTACCCCACTAAAAACTAAACAAGTTATTGTTCGACAAAGAGAATTTAACTTTTATGAATATTGAGTATGTTAAATAAATGTGCGTGCTAAGAGTAATAATTGTAGTACAAATGGAATTCGTTCGCAGCTAACAAGTAAAATATCGACAGTAAATAGATATAAATAACAACATTATAAATATACGAAATTATCTGCTTGCCTATTATGACTATTACTTAAATATTTCACATTCACAAATTGTTAGTCTACTCATATTTTTTTAAGTACATAATATACTGATTACAAGTAGAGAAAGTGGATAATTTTACAGTATAGTTTTTTAACTAAGATTTTTGCAAAAAAAATATATACATCGATACCTGAGTTACATACAGTAACAACTCAAAAATTGTCGTTTTTGAGTTATCTTATTAGTTCGAATGATATATTAGACTTTGTATTGTGCAATAAAGAAACAACTTTTAATTCAAAACATAGCCTCTAAAAAGCACTTTTTTTGTAAACCATGAACAGATGGATTAGTCGTTTTCCGTTTGTAACCGTTTCAAATGCAACCACATTCAAGTAATGTAATATTTTTTCTATTTGTAACAATAATAATAATGGATCAACATGATTTTTCATTGCTTCCATGGAATTTATTTTCATTGCTAATGTCAGTTGCTAATGCTGAACTTTAAATGTCAAACTTTAAATTTGACCAAAATCTGTAATTACGATAATGAAATAAAATATTTGATTTACGAAGCGAGGCTTGAAAAGGGCGCCCATTTTCTACGCTTGTGACAAAATCAGAATTTGCATTCAAATAATTTTTATAATATTATAAGTAACATTAGTTACTGCCTCCCCCCCCCATGCAGTGTCTCGGTCAACTACTGCACAATTATAGCATCTAATCTATATAAAATAAATTTGGATTATAAAAGTATCATAAACACATTTTAAAAAACGTAACATTTTTAGGAAATTTAAAATGAAAATGGGACCGCCGTTTTTGCGGATTTGGATTTGGGTTAAGGTCAGCTATCACCTGTTAAAATAACAGAATGCCTGTATATATTGTCGTTTTCTAGTTTGTTGTTTAAATTTGTGTGCAAAGTAAGGTTATTTTGAACATTTTTTTATGATTGTTGTATTTTCCACAAATCGACGTTTTTTTATCTTATTTTTTTATATTTTTTATATTTCATATGTAGGTATACAGCGTTATGGTTGTTCCACAATTACTATTAGAACAGATCCAAATAAAATGGCGGCCTTTGATAGGGTACTTTAAATTTTTCTTGTTTGTCATAAAACAACTGAAAATAATATAATTTAAAAATGTCACTTTTTTAATGCAATGCGAACCTAAGTTTTTTTTGTATAAGCAAGCTATGGTTTTAGAATTGACTATTGAGGAAAGTTGCCACATATTTGCAAGTGTACTCAAACGTACTCAAATAACAAAACACACCAGCGGCATTACGAGAATCTCACCACAGAGTTCCATCAAAACAAGTGCTCTCGTAATGTTAGGCAAGCTGCTCTTAGCGTTTGGTAACCGAGTAAACAAAACAAATGTCAGACCCTTTAGTTATTAAATAAATCAACCGGTAAATATGTTTAGACTCATTTGAAGCAGAACCAAGAATAACCACAGGTTTAACTAGATGTTCTGTTAAAAGGTTCGTGAAAAAAATAATAAAATTGCATAAAAGAAATTTGGAAAATATTGTATTTTGTTTCGCAATTTTAAACAATGACCAATATGACTGACTTGATGTTAAGATAATAATAGCTTTTCTTATAGTAAAGGTAGTCACAAATAAAATTATCATTACAGTTAAAGGGAAAATTTTGAATTCTCAAAAATGCAAAGTTTCTAACTGGATTAAGTTTTCAACGTTTCCAATGATAACACTAACAAGATGTTCGTGGCTTTAAGGAGGTTTGCCGCAATAGTCAGTTCCATTTTATTTCTTGTCTATGCGTTGGGGTAAATCTTTAGATTGGACGGGATAAAAGTTGCTTTACAGCCAATTAGAACCAACTTTATGAAAATATTGTATTAAAAATCGAGATTCTCGAACAATTATTGCACGAACGAGCATAAGCAATGTTAAAACACGATCGAATGAGTGCATTAACTAATGTGTAGTTTATACCTTGTACAATATGCGTGGCCTTTCTGCGAAGGGCGGAAATACGTCTGGCACTTTATAAAACAGATCAGTGGGACAAAATATAACATTCGTAAGAATTTCATTTGCATGAAAAGGAAATGATTACATTCGTGTTGCCATTGTCTTCGCTTCAACTTATTCAACTGATATTTTACAGTTTAAGTAATGGTTTTAGGAAAAACTTAAATTAAAATTAACAGGCATATCAAGATTTAAATCAATTATTCCTAATTAATAAATAGTATATTGGTGTTGCTGATGTCATTATTAATTATATATACAGGGTTGCGATTATGTATGGAACCGGGTCCGTCGTGCTAAAACGATTTGAGCTAGAATCCTGAAATTTTAATGAGACTTAGGACTCAATAAAAACTACTTTTTTACATTTAAAAAATTTTTTTTGATCCATAAGTTTTCAAAATGCAAAGCTTACTTGATTTTTTTTTAAATGGGAAAATGGGTTAAATGGGACATCGTTAGAAAGTTAATTTTTTTTTCGAATTTAACTTTATAATAGTTTTGGTGATTTGTTTGACAAAATCTTAGAAAAAAATTAAAACTAAATTGAAATAAAATAAAACACGTAAATCAAGCAGCCTTTGCAAATCCGTCAAAAATTAGAAGAACCTACCTATGGCAGTAGAGAATGACCCAATGCGATTATTGCACCTTGTCATTTCTCATTAAAACACCT